>JAOEHQ010003809.1:0-18383 GCA_025447715.1 Asclepias incarnata
TTGTATCAGATTATATGATTAATTCTGATCATCTTTCAAAAATAAGCAAGCTTAAATTTAAGCTTGACACAAAATCGTTTAGTCCCTTGAAGATACATTAAACAAATATGGGATCTCAGAATACTTGATGAAGATGATATCAATGTACAAGATCTTTACACTCAAATTTCGACAACCAAAATTCATTTATGCATTTATCCCAATTCCATATTTCACCAACAATTGTTTGGTTTTTGGTAATTCAATATTTATCCATTTAATTAAAGTCTTGAATGACTTTATTAGACATATTAGCCATATTAGACATAGATTGAAGATTTGATGATGATGGAGATAAAAGACAAAAATAGAAAGTAAAACAAAAAGCATCAAATGGGTGTTTCTTGATACTTTTGAAATGATGAGGAAAAATACAGAAAAAAAAAAATTATATAAAGGAGTGGAACACTAATATGAATATGGCCGATGATAATGAAGATATATTTTCCCGCTCATTGTAACTTCTTATGTACACTTCTTCTAATTTATAAAACACTTTTCTATTCTCTGTTTTAAAACCTCTCTCACACACTTCCAATCCTAATCTAAACTACCCTAATCTATGACACCTCTCCATCCATCTCTCTCTTTTCAATCTATGACGCCTAATCTAAATGTACCCTAAATCTCTTCCTACTTTTTTAAATTTTAAGACCCTAGTCTCCTCTTTTAATATAGTAGAGATAGAGATTATAGATATACAAAACTCATTAAAATTGAAAAAGATTCGAAAAACACTAACATACAACAATGAACGGTATCTACTCATAAGGCCCTAAAATAACATTGTGGTAAAAAATTTCCTGCATTAGGCGTTCATTCTTCTGGTTAGGTTTATGTATTTTCCATTTCTTATAACGATCATTTCTATATAAAATATATTAATAAAACAAAATCTCATTTAACAAAATGAAGTTCTCATGGATGCTTAAGCAATAAGCTACTAGAATTAAGTTTGATAGAATTGAAAAACTGATTCAACTCATCAAAGACAATTTGTTTCAATGGGAACAGATCCCACAGATAACCCATGGATCTTCTATAGGTACATGAACGGCCATGGATCAATGGACGTATGAGCCATGATCTGGCAATACAAGTTCAGGGGAGAGTCATATTGGCAAGCATTAGCTGCTGCTCAGGAGACAGATGATCTTTTAAAGCACCACAAGTCTGATGCATCACTTTTAACAGAAACACACCCATCTCCGTGTCGGGTTCATCAAGTGATTGTTGGGTTGAAAAGTCTGCCTCATTGGATACCCAGCTATAAATACGCTTAGTTGAAGTCCACATAAGCGAAGCCACTGATTCAGCTACTATCCCCCAGTTACTGTTATCTAGTAGTAGGGAAGTAAGGGTTACAGGCAGGTCACTCAATACAGTATGAGGGTTCACAGTCAGAAGAGGCATATACTTGGACACGCTACCACATAGCAAACTAATAAACTGTATAGCCTGCAAAATAACATGGATGAATATTGAAGCTCAGAGCATAAACTACATGGATGAAATCAGAGGTGCCAAACAGACCCCATACAAACAGATTCGACTTTGGGATACAGTGCTTTTAACAGATTTAAGTGGTTAAACTCAAAAGAAATTAGGTCTTAAGGATTGACCGATCGAACGCGTTAAACAGGTTGAAAGTCGGTTGATTACAGTTATGTCTTATGTCTGATCTCTAAATGTTTTCCACTGAATAAAACCTTCTAAAACACAGAAATTAAAAATTAAATTACTATTATTGCAATAATATAGTTTTATAATCATTTGAACACATTAACTGTTTATTATAAATTTCTAAAGAAATAGTTATTTTAGTTAGCAGGTTGCTCCAACCACACCAGACCTTCACCTACCCATTTTGGCACCATTGATTATATATATGTAAGAACCAAGAGCAAGAAAAAGTAAATGCTCGCTTGAAACTGAATTCTCTCATGTCTATAAGACCTTATGAAGCAGTATCATCAATTAAAATCTACACTCAAATATTTCCTGAATAAAATCCTAAACTTAATTTCTCTTTTTATGGAAAAGATAGAAACAGAAAGTCTCAGTGATTAATTTCTTTTTTTTCTTGTGTAATCAAAGTTCTTATAATTAGGGAACTAGTACTTACTGTTGTAGGGTAACTTGTGACACAGCTAATTTCTGCTGCATCAACAAGCCATGACCGTTTAATACTTCCTTCAACATGCTGCAAAGCCATCACAACTTCCACCAGAACGTCCCATATAGCTGCAATTTTAAGTAAGGATTACTCATTCAAGAATGTCATGGGGACCAACTCATAAAAATCATAATAGAGTTGGAAACTTGTAAGCTATTTACTTAAATATTTGTTGGATTGGGGGTTATATTTGACAGATAAACAGTAAACTTTACCAACATAGTAAAAAACTGAAATGAGTCTAACACTTTGTGTGGGAAGATTCAACAAGGTATACTAAAACTATATTCACACTATTAAATATAGGTACACACAGACATACATACAGATACACGTCAAATTGGTAGGTATTAGCAAACTGACCATCAGATCTGGTGTTCAATATGTAAGGTTTCAGTTGTGACAGTTCGTTCAATGGAATGGATCCAATCTCCACCAGCCTCGCTTTAGCAATCATCTTTTTCTTTGTTTCAGAAAACAGATGGCTTTCCTGACTGAAACTCATCTCCTCAATCTGCAGAACGGTAACGATTAGTGGACTAACATAGGATCAAACTATTACATGTGTGCCAAACGAAAGTACGAGTACCCATAACAACAATACAGAGTACACATGTGCTAGAGGTTGCAATTATGACTCATTTATGGGTACATGAGTCAATCAGGGGTATACTTTGCCTATAATGGGTCAAATGGGTGAACTTTTGAAAATTAGCAATAATGGGAATGGATTGAATGGTTTGGAAATCACTCACAGTGCATAGGCCTCCTGAGCCATTTTATTTAGAAAACTAGATAATTATTGCAGTCTCTTTATGCCTTAGTAACGTTCTGTTGGATATGTTTTTATGCCTTATGTTTTCTGTTTCTATAATCTATCTTAAATGTAGCTATGCGATACTCGGTCGCCAGGTATGTTTCCCTATCCCTTACACTTATTATTCTTCCCCCCTTTGGCCAGAGGTCCTTATGGAAGCAGTCTCTTTACCTTTGTGTAGAGGCAAGACTGTCTACATCTTACCTCCCTCATACCCCGCTCCGGTAGGGATTGGGTACTGTTGTTGTTGTTGTTGTTGTAGATAATTATTGCATCATTTTTTTAATGGCAAAGTCACACACCCAATACTGCCTGAACCACCCATTTCACCCCCCTCTACATGTGATTTTCAAACTAGATTTATAACTAATAGAGAGGTGATATTTCCTATAGAAGGTGCATCATTGCTCTAATTAATACTGCACTAATCTGCCATTGTTTGTCAATACAAGAAATAAATTGAATAGCTTCTGTCCCAAAATTACAAAAGTTAACTTTTAAAATAATTACCAGTAGACAACGTGATAACCATTCGTGACGAGCCTTCCCAAGACATCTTACTGCCTCGGACCACTCCTCCCCTTCATAACTCAACTCTAAAGACCTTAACCTTGAACCTTCTGGCAACAAAGAAAAGAGAACCTCCATGCAATGCTCAAAGCTGGGCAAAAGATCCTCAGACACAAGGGAAGCTTCTTCAAAACACATACGAACACCCTTCCAGCATGAAGTTCTTAGTAGGCTTTTCTGCTCTGGATTATAAATGTGGTCAGATGAAAACGGTGACTGTACAAAGATGGTAAGATCACCAAATAGCTTTTCAAGCCTAGATCCTGAAAATATCTTTAATGTATGTGGCATATGAGAAACTATGCACAACTGCAAATTCATTTCAAGCATCTTAAACCTCGAGAGGTCAAAAAGCTCATCAAGGAAGGTGAGCAAAGCATTAAAATTGCTTCCATGAACCAAAGAGAACACTAGACAGGCTTCCCTCAGTTTTCCTTTCTTGAAAGCAGGATCTCCTTGTAATATATCAGCATCCTCATATCTCATGCACCTTCTAATTATTGGCCCCCAATCGAGCTGTGGCAGCCTTGGAGCATTGGTAAGGCACCGCAAAACAGTCGCAACTGTGCTGACGTGTGAACTGGAAGCAGCCTGAAAATGAATAATTGATGAAATGAGAAGAAAAGTAAAACGTCAGTTAGAAGGTGTTACTGAACCATTAAAATAAATGTTTTTAGTATAATATGTGCCAAAACATTAAATCTATAACATGCACAAATATATGTCAACTCAGTAAAATATTCTTGAATAGGTAGGTTGGGCAAGGGAAATGGGTACCTCGATGCTGTTGAAGCAAATTACTTCACTAGCCTCAATATGAATACTAGTTACGTGGGAATTGTTTGGATGTACATTTTAAAAGTGATCATGCAATATTTAATCGGATCAGATAAGCAACTATATTTAAACAGACTGGGGGAGCTACTGTTTATATGTGTGTCTGCCGTTTTAAAGATATACTTATAATAATCGGATGTGAGTGTATGCAAAATTCTTAATTAATAGCTTAAATAACCAAAATAGACATTTTTGTAATAAAAAAAAAAAGTAAGAGACATCTCGATAAATGGTGATAAAAGTCTCTCATATTAGGTTCAAGAAAGTAAGAGACATCTAGATAAATGGTTGTAAAAAAAGTCTACTTTAACCTTAGACAATCATTTATGCTGCAGTTAGTATGAAACTGATTATTTGACCCCTACCTAATCAGATAATCAGAAGCAGAAAATAGTTGTCGAAACATTAAAAGCTGATAGTGGCTTCAAGTTGCAATCATAAGATAATCTGATAATCAGTTCCATAAAGCATATCCAAACACCCGCTAATAGAGTATCAAGGTCCCAAACAGTTAGTAATTAAAAAAAGAAGTTAAAAAGGCTTAGAACGTGATAACCTAGACAATGTTTAGCCCATTCTTATAAAATCATTATGGAATTTTATCTTTGCTTACTAGGCCATGATATGATAAATACACTAAGAAACAATGAAAGTGCTTGACAGTATAATAGTCTTGGGTTACGCACCCCAGAGTAGTTTAGGTTCATTAGCCATATGCTGAGTTTCATGACTACGCTATCATTGGGGAAACTTTGGGGTGCAGAATTTGGTTTTGCTCCGTCCTCTTTGTGAAGATCACTGGACCAGATGTAATGTCTAAGAAATGAAACTGCCCAAGCTGCGTAGTGTTGCAGTTGGTGGTCATCAGAATGTTGAGCAACAAGAAAGATATCTTGTATCAATGACGTCAAACTAAGCTCCATAACAGCATTTGAGAATAAAGGACCACTAATATAAGAGGATTCCTGTTGGGAGACAATATAGAGTTCGGTTATAACGGAATTAAAAATATGCTACTCAGATATCAACATTAGATAACCAATGAAAGTGCTGATTTACAAGAGCTGAGTGAAGGGTCAAAATAGTTTTGGAGTTCCGTTTTTACAAGTAATTAGTTTGTGTTAAGTTACAAAAAATACTTTATGTCAAGAATAATCTAAAACTGATTATAAAATCATTTAGGAGGTATTATGCATTAAAAATACACTTTGTGCAACTTTCGCCTCATTTTCTATTAAACTAATGTTTTCCATTTCACCAATTTGACCCTCTAAAGATAAACACAGCCTGAATTTATCCACTCATAAGTAAACAGACTGAAACTGCCAGCCCTGTGATTTACCTTCTGTCCGGGACCAGATCGAGAAAAGGGTAAGGGGCAGCGCAGAAACATGGTCCCAGCCCCTGCTCCTAATGCATTTATAATTCCAAGCATTGCACCTAAATGCACAAGAGGAGGTTGAGGATGAGAGTAGATCTTTTTGAACATATCTAGTAATTCCTTTACACACTTGGCATCCAATGAATGGATCCCTTCATTCAAAATGCATCCAAGATAACTTCCTGCCCCGACACAAAATGCCATCAACAAACTCTGGCGAAAAGCCCCAGAACTTTTTGTAGATATTAATTCGCTGATTAGCTCTTTATAGCCAACCAAAAGGTAATTCAGCACAACATTGTCAATTAGTTCTACTTTCTGGGTAAAAGACACTACAATTGGAATCGCAAGACAAGCTCCCAAGGATAGAACTGGCTCCAATGGATTTTCAAGAGGAATCCATGATATAATAAGATTTTGTATTTTCTTAACAGCATCAGTATTTCCAGATCTGTATACTGCAGTAACAGAACTTCCTAAACCAATGACAAGTCCTGCAACACCCCATATATCTTCTTCTAAATTATCAGAATTTTTATTTAAAAAACTTGAAGTAATGTCTGGATCAGTAGTATTTGGTAGTTGTGGGAAGTATTCAGATAGGGCTTCGAGAGTTGTAGTTGAAGATAGAGTGTGTTGATCTATTAACCGACATATTGTCCTAATAGTCTTTCCAAGTAAGTCAGTTTCCTGGATCTCGTGAAGTTCTTTTTCCCGATTGGAGTTATCTCCTGGTTGAAAATGTGTAAGAAGATCTTGACATGAATAACCTAAAGCCAATCCACAAGCCCCTCTTACAAGTGTGCTTTTGCTAGTACATGCAACCTTTAAAGAAAAAAGGGTCAGAATTGTAGCCAATACATGCTATGCTCGCACATACAAGTGTTGGTAACTTATTATTCTAAAGTTTATTTGTAACAAATAAAGAATTTGAGACAGAAAACTTACTTGACTAAATGTGAATTTTAGTTCAATAAGATTAGTTTCATAAAATCAACTTTTTCAAAGAGACAATGAGTATATGTAAGATGAAAGGCATCA
The DNA here is from genome assembly GCA_025447715.1 of Asclepias incarnata. NCBI lineage: Eukaryota > Viridiplantae > Streptophyta > Magnoliopsida > Gentianales > Apocynaceae > Asclepias > Asclepias incarnata. Next base: position 6,862 of record JAOEHQ010003809.1, read on the forward strand.
TAAGAAAGAGGACTTCACTTTTTACCAGATTTTGGATGGAGAAATTTCAGTAACAATTCAGTGACTGTTTGCAATGATATACCAACCCCAGCGTTTGCAATATAAATGTGTGCATGCAATAACTCACATTTTTAACTAGTGGTTCAGTAGCTGCTTGTTATCCAAGTAAGAAAAGAGCTCATTATTGGGGTGTGTGTGTATGTGTATTTAATGGGTGCAGGGGGTGATAGGTGGAGGGTGCATAAGATATTTAAATAGGGTGATATGCAAACATGATGCTTAGTTGATAGTTATTCATGTCGAGGAAGTTACAGGTGTACTATAGTCGGAACTAAGAGAATGGTTATATGGCCTACATGGTGTAGAGGTGGTAAATTGGGTAGGTTGGAATGTTGAATAATGGTTCAAACCAAACAGGTCTTTTTCATATGGGTCGAGATATGCCATGTCATGTTGACACATAAACACTTTCTGTCCAGTTGTTAATCCACAGCTTTGAATAAAAAAAATTAGGATATGTGTACACTAAAAACAGACTTTGGGTGACTCTCATTCTCTCAACCTGTTCCCCGTTTAGCTGAGGTTTTTTTATTAAACCCATTTGACAGGTTTTAGATCAAACAAAATGCAAATCTACCCACTCATAAGTAAATGGTCAAAATTGCCACCTCAAGTAAGGGGTCATCTGAAACTCAATTAGATGTGGAATTTTAGATGGTTTCTCATGTATAGAAACAAATGTGATTTTTAGTACCTCAAGAAGTGCATTGATGTTTTGGAATTTTTGTTTGTGATCAGTCACATGTAAGCAACTTGAGATGACTCCAAGAGAAATTGCAGCCGACCATTGGCGATATTCATGTTCATGCTGAAATAACCAACTCAGCAGAAAATTCGAGGCACTGGCTTTTGTAGCATGAGCGGATGGAGGAAGGACCTGGCAGATCATAACACGGGATTACCAGTAGTAAGCATAGGGTAATTAAGAACCAACTCGTATAAACTATAAAGAAACAAAGCTATGTTTTTGCTTGGTCCACTACATTTTGCTTTTGATTTTTGTTTCACACTTTATGTTTTTCTGTTTCTAGTAGCTTTATTTAAGGGGTAGGATTTTAACTGGTGATTTTAAGGACGTATTCAGTTTTCAATGGATGATTTCAACTTCAGTTAGTCCCAATCAGCTGTCTCTTACATCTTAATTGAAGAATGTGTAGTTCTAGCCAAAGGCTCAATTACAACCGTTGTCCATTGGGTTTGGCTGTCCCATAATGTTTTGGTATGTTCTGGCATGTTGGAAAATAAGATATGCACTGGGAATTTATAAAGAAAAGTGACATCTCCATTTCCATGCGTGAGAAAACATGGTAAAACTTACCAGACAAAGTGCACCCACAGCTAGCCCAATATTTTCAGCAGACCTAGGGATAGATTTCTCAGCCATTTGTTTCATACACTGTGCATTGTTACACACAGAAAATTCACATATCAAAAGACCATTTAACATTTGGGGTAATTAAGCACCATCAACAGAGGTGGCAAGATGGGCGAGTCGTTCAGGTAGGGTAGCGGGCTGAAATGGGTTGGGATGTTGGTCCCACAAACACCTTTTGACCACTTTTCATTTAAAATACGACTATTGAGTCAATTATAACTTCAAAAACAATATTATTACGAAAATAAGCAAAATCTTTGAATTAAGCGATTTGAAAGCTTGTGTTCATTAAGAATATATTTCAGAAATGACACATCTTTAAGTAAGTGGGTCAAAGTGCCACCTCTTGATGTAAAACAAAAAGAGAAGAGATACTAAACCTTAAGAATATCATCAGCTGCTTTGGAAGTCGTATCCGAAACACTGGTGGGTGCTTTAATATCCAGCAACTTTGTGCAAGTGTGCAGCCAACGTTGCAGGAAAGGTTTCCAGGATTGCAGTGAAAGAAGTGCAACTATCATATTCCTAGAAAGCTGTAATGACGCAGCTATCTCCATTAAAGCCATCTCGTATTTGGCATGTAAGTCCTGCAAAACCTGAAAACTAATGATTGCAGATGTAACGGCATGGTGAAGACATACGCTGGCAATACACAGAATGTACCACATGTTTTACCTTTGACCCTCCTTTATTATTTTGATCTTCCGCACGGAAAGAAAGGTGAAATAGAGCCGCACCTGGTAGTTCTCTTCCTTTACTGTTAATTCCTGCAAATGGAATGATAATTGAGTTTAGTATGCAGGGCTGCATACAATTGCATATGCACGTAAACAAACAGTATGTTTTCATATGCATAAACAACATGCTTATATATCAAGTTTAATGGAACCGGACACTTGACCAATCTAAAGCGATTCGGTTCTAAACCGGAAAGTGAACGAAATACAATGCTAGAACTTTACATTTTGGAGAATATATATACAAATGATATCATTTCAAGTGTAAAATTTAAAAACCTAAGAAAAGGAACGTTCCGTTCCGGTTCCACACCACCGTACGGATCTGAGAACAAACTTTTAAATAAATCCAACCGATACCCCGTCTTCGAAAAAACTCCAAGAACTGAATCATATATAGCAGCTATAGCCAATGCTGGTTCGGTCCAGCCCCAGTTTGTTCTTCATGTTGGGCCAGAGCCATTTTTGCACACCCCTATGTTCTTCGAGATGAACGAACATGTGGAGACTTGGACAGTGTATGGAGTCAATATTCAATTAATGATTACACGTTCGAGAAAAGGGTAAACGAAGAGGGGTCCATGTTCAGGCTACCCGAGGAAACTCGAGCCTTTGGCTCTGATGTACACGGCCTAACCGGTATTCCCATGGCCATTTCCAACCAAGATGTTTATGTGGTGAGGTTCGAAACCGGGCCTCTTCCAAGACCTAAAAACTCCTTGCCCCCAAGACGCCACTTTGGAGATGATTAATACAAGCTTTAGAGACGCAACATCTTAAAATATTTGAAGCTAGATTGTAGTTAATACAAGCTAAGTTGATATATTAGTGTTTAGTGAATAACTATTCTCATCCTTGTCAGCAATAACTTGAGCAGTAACCACTTTGGCACTCAGTTGTGTAAACAAAAGGAAAGGTTACTGGGCACATGTGCTTAATGTAGTGATCAATGCAGCCAAAGAAGTCAATGCTATCTAAGAAATATGAGCACTGAAATGAAAGATCGAACCTGAAAGACCAATAACCCGAGGAAAGACATCTAGTAATTTCTCAATCTTGTTGGCAGGCACCCTTTTCTCCTTTACTACTCTTCGCCTAGTGCTGCGAATAAACCACACAAGAAGCATGCCTCAGAAACATGATATATAGTCATACACACTCTAACGTGTTAAAGAATACTCAAACCAAAAAATTTCTATACATGTGTTCGTGTGTTATCATCTTTGCTTCAAATCTCTCCAATGCCTCAAGAACTTTGGGGTCAATCTCAGAAACAAGCACCTCTATGTTCTTTTCCCTGAAATCTGGAACGAATTGTAGGATATGAGGTACCTATAAGATTCCACATGGGTAAAAAAAACTCAGATATCACCATCTAAAGTGCAACATTTACTTCTTATAAGAGCAGAAAAAATTATACCTCATACCGGGTTAATGCCTCAAAAGCAGATGCTCTAGCAATTGCCCATGAAGAGGCATGAAATGGATATTTCGATGTGGCAACTTTCCATAGTATCTGCAAAACGCTCGTTGCATTTTCTGGATATGATTCAACGTCCATTGCACCCCATTTTAACAGAAGACATACGCTGCCCAGAGATCATTATTGAGAAATTAAAGTAGTTTTAAAATTTTACAAGGGTAATTGTAATATAAGCTTTTAGTAAAAAGGAGGTGATGTCTTGCTGTCATTGTGTTGCTTCACCTGGAGATGTTGCTTATATCAAAAGTATATGTTCTTTTAATATTTTTTGGATTAACATGAGTGAAAACCGTGCCTGGTTATTTTTCTTCCATGCATAAGTATCAGATGTTTTAACACTTCTCTATATGTTAGTTGAAAACTGAGCTGAAAATAGTCTTTGAGCATATATACACAAACCAAGTTGTCGGACTCACCTGTTTACAACAACTGGATCGTCGGAGTATCTCAGGGCATACTTCGCTATAACACTCCAGGCAGTATAAAAATCTGGATAACAATATTGAAAAAATTTCAAATATATCAGTAATACTGTAGTTATCAGCAATAAAGCCATAGTAAAAATAACAAAAATGGAACATCCCGGCTTGTGCCTTCAATACACACTAGTAGAGCAGGCAAACTCGATAGTTTGGGTTTCCGGTTATGACCAGAAAATTAAAAGTACATGTTGATATGGGTTTGGTTGACCTACAACACTTTTTGTCCAAAGGATTATGTATAACAAAGACACGAGTTGAATTGCAATAATGATATCTTCCCACTAATAATCTTTTTTGGGGGGGTTAACCTAGGTATCCGACCCGCTTTGCGAGACGACTTCTCTTGAATAACTAAATTAGGAGCTTTTATGCATTAAAAGTACCAATCCATCAATAGATGGAGTGGTACCCGTTACCAATGCAGCTTGGGCGCACATGTGAAGTTGAGAGACACGGGTCCGATCCTTAGGGATGCCCAAATCATGTGGGTATTAAGTGAAGGTATTTTACAAGCATCAAAATCCTTACGGGGAGGTCATGATGGGGATCCAATGTGGTTCCGGGGACAGGGTGCCCTCCTTTACCCCTTTTTTTATGCATTGAAAGTACACTTTCAGCAACTTTCAAATAGTTCGGCCCATTTCCTTTTAGTCGGTTTTATTTTATTTTACCCATTTGACCACTTACTCCGTTTGAGATCAAATATAACCCAACCAAATTACCCAAACCATAAGTAAATAAGAAGTAAAGGCCACCTCCTCACACATTATTTAATTCATGTATCAGCTTGGTCTTACCAATCACATCAGCTTCACAAAGAAGGGCAAGGCTTTGAACACCAAGAGCTTGAATTATAGCATCTGTGCTCTCAATGCATGCCTGTATGTTAAAAGAAGAAATTAGAGAGCATAAAGATGTTTTCGAGAAACATAATTACAAACAAATTCCCACCTCTACAGACAAGATAATGTCTACACCCCTGTCAGGATTTTTTTGACAAACATCTCGAATGGTAACAGCCATGCTTATACAAATACTTCTCTCACATTTAAACTGGGTGAATGCTTCCGGAAGTAACAAACCCTTGCAAGAAGATAAAGTAGATAGTTAAGTGATTTGATAAGGTCACAAAATTGTAAGCAAAAATGGAGCATAGTGAAAAAATCTCATAACTTTAACACTCAAACCTATAACAGGAGTCGGCATGTATCATAGATGTAAGCATACTTGTTAGACTCGTGTGAGTCTATAACTAGTAAGTAGCGATCTTGTAGTATGAAGTACACAAGTTACAATGGTTGATTTATATTTTGTTTATACAAAAGTGAGTGTGTGTGTATATATATATATTTTGTGACTCTTAGGAGTCTAGTATGAATCAAAATGGATTTTGAGTACAGCCACAAGTCACGACTTAACAACGATGAATGTGAGCATCTTTCTCATTATTGTCGCTAATGTTGTGAATTTGTCACTACCTTGACTGCTTTCTTTATTATTTCACAAATTAACCAAAACTATACTAATCCTCTTCCAAAAATACATGCATAATAGTCACTTTAATATACCATCAGAAAAACCAATTAATAAATATATAAGGAAGTGTTTGTTTTCATGTTTTGATATGAGGGAATGACGATGAAACCCATAACAAGTGTTTGTAATAGGTTTTAGTAAACCTCCAAAACATGGGTTTTTGTAATGCCTATCTAATATGATAGGTTAGGTTTGATAAAACCTTTTTCTCTCACACACACTTAATCTTGTTACTCTCTCTTTCTCTTTCAAATGCTCTATCACACACACTCTTTTACTTGCCCTTTTTCTTTTGTATAATATTTTTATAATATCAAATTTTTATTCATTATTTTCTTTCAAACCCAAATCCATTACTAAACCCATTACCATTCCTATTCTCAAACCAAACGCTACCTAAATAAATACTGGTTTAGGTAAATAAATGATAAATGATGAAGAAAAAGAATTGGATAAAAGACGTCAAAACAGTTGCCAAAAATAGCAATGAAGAGCAACAATCCATACCTGCAAACTCCCAAATATGCGGTCATTGATCTCCCAGGTCTTACAAAGCAGACGCAAAGCAGTAGCATATAACACTCTGGAACACAATACGACAGGGCAAATAATGCAAGTAACAGAACTTATCAGTTCTGTGTGCAGATAAAGAGAAAAAAGTTTTCATATGAATTTGGTATTATATAAATTGTCTGTATGACATAAATTCATGGATAATAGTAAAACAAGCAAAAGAACACAAGTATATAAACGTACGGATTTGCATCTTTCTGAAGCATTGGTAAGATTGTCTGGACTACTAGTGGTATCATTGCAGAATGTGACACAAGCAAGGGTAGCACTTTGAGAAGTTTTAGCTGCAGCAATTACTACAAGATTAATAACATTTCACATTAATAACATTTTACATTGAGCTTATAGAAGAAAGGGTAATAAGACCATACTTACCAATATATCATGGAAATTCATTTCTTCACCTTTACCACAAAATATGTTTTGGTAAAATAAAATTACAAGAAACAATGGAACGCCAAGTTTGGGATCCATACTGACAGTAACAGCTAGAAGATCTACCGCAGAGTTCCCCAACGTAGGATGCACAATGAGAACACTGGCAATTGCACCAATTAATGGTGGAATTTCTACAGTAGACGAATATAGATGAATGTTATTTGGCAGAAGATATGTAATTAAGCATGGTTGATAGATTTTAGAGATAATTGTTTACCACTAAGAAATATCTCCTGCGACTGAGACTTAGAATGAGATGATTTTTTAGCTTCAACCACCCTTTGACAATACTCCATTATTGAGGCTGTCCAACTTCTCTGGGAATTTTGTTTTTCTTCAACAATTTTATCATATACCCAATGTAGATAAAACGAAGAAGTTTGATCCTGAAAATATAGTAGTTCACAGTCATATACTCACATGTTTGGCCCATGCCAATGATGGAGCAAAACTGTAGAGGGGGGATTCAAGATATCGTACATTCGTGTTTGAAGGTAGATTTACCACATGACCCCTAAAAATGTATGCATGCATCATTTTTAATAATTTACAACTTGCTTCACAGAGGCAGATGTCACTAGAGTATTCATGTTAGGGAAAATCACATAAAGTAACCAACTATAGTCAAACTTCTATATCATGATCCAATAATTTTTGCCCTAGATGAAACCTGGCGGCAACTTTGAAAATGTTAGCTTTTGTAGACTCTGGTGATTTGGCACTGATTTAGATTTTCCAACAATTATTTGCTGATTTGACATTTTGACGCATTGCATGGCATATTATATAAAATAAGGTTGATAACAAGTCAATCATTGGACAATCACAATATAAAGAAATAAATTGTATCGGGAGAAATGAGATAAAGTTCATACAAAAGCCTGGCCTCAAAATGTAAGAGCATGCTAAGCAGAAAGACGGAGTAATTTTCAGTAATAAGATACTTGAAACTGCACCTGAGACCACAAATGACGGAAGACCCTGGATATAACGTCTTCCAATCTGCTGATACGTGGAAATCTCTCTTCCATGAGTAATTCATTAATGGGAGAAACCAAGAAACTCGTAGAGAGCTTTCTTAAGATAACAAGCAACTCAGATGCTGCTTCTTTAACATATCTGGAAGGAGATGACATGAGGTTGATGGTGGGAAAAACAAATAAAATCTCTTCACGCACATCAATGATGGTCTCTGCAGGTGTAGAATACATATCAGCCAACAAAAACATCATCAGTGCCATTTCCTTATTCCATTTGCATAGAAATTCAACTTCTTTGAGTTCAAAATTTGGTACATGCTTCCAAACAGTGACATTTCATTACAAGTTTTACTCATTGTGTTAGATGATGGATGTATCAGGTGTAAGAATACTTGAGGTGTAAACGAATTGAAGGTTTAAAATATGACGACTATTTCGGGATTAAAAAAAAAATGAAGAAAACAGTGATCCAGCACACTGTCTTGTCTTTCAGAAATGAAACATGAAGATTCATGACTTCAAGTAGCCACCAAAAAGGTGTCTGGATTTCATCGATATATTCCTGCATGAAGGATGCCTACAGAGCAGAGGGGATATGAATATTGAAAAAAATAGGTCATTTGTATACTGCCAACTAAAAGCTAGTAACAATCTACCAGAGATTCGGGATCAATGTTAAAAAGCAACTAGTAGCATCAGTTTCCAATCATAAAGACTAATAGCAAGAGGAGCTTGTGAAATAAAAAAAATGAAAACTAAAAAGAATACAAGATTAATTCAAGGAGAGCTGAAGAGATTTACCATTTACGCTTTTCCACTTTATAAGATCAAGAACCAATTTTAATATTGATAACTGTATGTGCTCTAGCTCTGACTGAATGAGGCTAACAAACAATGACAACATCACAGTAGATACTTCGGGTATAAATTCTAAACCAAGCTCTGCCTGCACAACTATTAAGCGCCTTGACATGTCAAAGATGCACTCTTCTCCACCAGAATATTTGTGAATATCTCTGCACAGTGAAAAGACTAGCTCTAAAAGTTCTGCTCCGCATAATTGTGCATCATGAATCAGCTGGTGGTCAAAGATTAAGTCAAACAAAAAATAGCTCTTTCACGGGTATTCAAACAGTAATATCAACACTATAATATAAAAATACACACACACCAAGATGCAATTAATCCAAGTGAAATTTCATTGACATACCATACCATTACCAGCCAAGTGACTCAAAACCGCAACAAATGCATCAACGATAGTCTCCATGAAGTGAGAAACACTAGTCACATTCTAGAAAACAAAAACATGATTATGGGAGAAGTTAATATGTTGGTTTTGAACTGATCAAATCAGAGAAAACCTAAGAAGTAGAAGACAATATCTTCCTCCATTATAGGTTTCACGGCCATTTTCATGGCCAGGGCTATATATATATATATATATATATATGTTATATATATGAAAAAAAAGCATTACAAAGTTTTCTGAGCTTCCTAACTTACTTCTGCACTGTCGCAATGCATATACTTAAGGCATCTCATCAACAGCTTGAAAACAGGAAGTGCATCATCAGGAAATGAACAACACAATGATGCAATCGAGGATAAAAAGTTCCTAGCCAAGACAGACGCTGTAGCTGAAGATGACATTTGTATCACCAAAAAGTTCAAAAATGGTCTCAAAAGTTCACAAACGCCATCCATTCCCAAATGCCTATTCTGCATAATAAATGCAAGCACCTGTCGCACGAGCTCAGATTGAACCTCTTTTCGACAAGAAAGTATCTGCATGACCATCACCATCAATACAACATGAGTTTACACCTGAAAACTAATAAGGCAAATTTGATAAAAAGGAAACATAATTACATTATTCCCAATTAGGGGAATGTAAAATGATTTTGAACAAAAAATAGGGAATATAAGTTCAAATTGAAGAAGAAAGGGGGTATTTCCTTGTTTGGACATCATGGGGTTTCCCCAAATTAGGAAATTTTGGTTATTATGTTCTCTTTTCCTAACTAAAACTGAACTTATAATTCTTTTTTTGTTCAAAATCACTCTACGTCCCCCTAACTAGAATATTCATCTAATTATGTTACCTTTTTCTCAAATTTGCCCAAACGAATAATATACATTTCCCATACTCTCACAAACTGTTTAACCAATTTAACACACAACATTATTAAAATTCTGTATGATACAATTCCAATTCTTCTAGTAACCATTAACATTCGGAACCATTGCTCAGAATGGTATATAAAATACAAATCTGACAACGTGGAGTAGCTAAAATTTTCTCGATCCAAAAAGTTTTTATAAAATCCGAATTTCTCATGTCTTGAAGAACAAACGGTAAACGAAAAGGGATCCATGTTCACTGTTCAGGCTACCGGGGAGAGTCAAGCATTTGGCTGACTCTGACGTACACAGCCTAGCCTAACCAAGATTCCCGTGGCTGTTTCTGGACACTTTCCTGGCCATCCCAAGTTGTTTACCCAGGGAGGTTCGAACTTGGGCCTCTTTTGAAATCTTCAGACTGCCTTACCACTATGCCAACTTGGAGATGGCTTCACGTTTAGAAAAACATCTACCAAATGTATTTAACTTTACATACCCAAAAAATTCAAAATTGGTATACTGTGTCACCTTTCTTGGCAATGTTCACTGTAAACAATCCTTAAAATGCACAATTGGATTTTATTATCTTTTTAGGGAACAAGCAAATTCCAAATACCCAACATTGTCAAATTCATATTCTATGTTTCCTTCACTTGGTCACCGGTTTAACATAAACACATTATGAATTAAGCAATCAAATTGACCCTAAAAAATTAACTATACAATCAATTTTAAATTCTCAATGTATCAAGTATGATTAATTTGAACATACTGAGCTTTAATTCACAACATCAAAGTATAAATCTCGGTTCCTATACAATTATTCATATTCATAGATACATACATTATATACATTATTGATTATATATATATAACAATGTGATCAAATTCACCTTAACAAAAGGATGAGCTTCGGCCGACGGAAACCTAAACCCCTTGATATCATTTCGAAACCCTAACTGAACAATAAACCCTAAAGCTTTGACAAAAACATTCACAAACCGTGAATGAGTGCCTTCTAAAGCCGACTGAAGTTCCAATAAGCCTCTATTAACATCCAATTTGGAATCCTTTACAAGTAAACAAACCTCTCGAACCGATTGATCGACAACCGCCGGTGAATTTGAGTTTAAACATTGAGCAACGGCGTTTAAGCCACGGTCGGAATCGGAACCTGATAGTGCAGATGATCGAAGGTTCTGGAATATGGAGATAACTGCGAGTTTTTGGAGTGATGGTTGTGGTAAACGAGTGCGCTCTAGGAGAGCCTGAAAGTCCATGGAATTTTGAGCCTGAAAGGTTTTGTTTGTGTAGAGGTTTAAGGAATCACAGATCTATATCTATAGTTCTATACTATATAAGGCCTCTCCAACGGTGACAATTTGGTCCCATTCTCGTCATGACAACACCAAAATTACTAACTTTTCGTTGTGGCCTCGTTGTTAAATTCTCCCCATAACGTTAATGTTACTACCTCGTTGGGGATCGTTGTGGGAATCAAAGTATGTTAAGAACGTGTTAAATCATTGCAAAGATTCCAAATTGTGGGCCTTCTTTCAAGAATTCACGGGTTGCGAATGAACAAAAAAAAAATATTTTTTTTAAAATATCCGACCTATCCTCTCTATATATACTCTTAATTTTTATCATTTGTTTCTCACACATATCTACCAAAAACATAAATATTACCAACAAAAACATAAATATATCTACCAAAAACACATTTCATCTTCC
>JAOEHQ010003820.1:0-18379 GCA_025447715.1 Asclepias incarnata
TTATCCATCTTTATCAAAACTATGTTTTCGTTGTGCTCCTCGTGTCAAAAGGTAGTTATCTTACCTCGCGAGATGCACTACAAGCAACCAAACAATCCTATCAAGTAACCTTCATGTTCCAACAACCTATGAACACACAATCATCATTAAACAAGGTTCCATAACCTCTAATGACCCTACAAAGGTTAAATCATCTCTTAACGACTCATAAAGCCCAACAACTTATGACCAATGTTCATAAATTACAACTTTCGAACACTTTTACTTTCACTTTACTATTAAAAAACAGTACCATTAGAAAGTAGACTCAATTACGAATTCGTGACCGCTTGAAGCATCAAAAACGGAGCTACGGTTCAAAAATTATGGCCGTTTGAAGTTTACTACAAAAACAGTCCTTCACGTGGCGTGAAGTACTTAACGGCCGTTACAGAGGGATGCGCTTCACGGCGGTGAAGGTACTTCACGGCCGTGAAGGCCTCCAGAACACTTCAAAACGTGTTTTTAACACAAATTTGATCCAACAACCATCCAAACTCAACCCATTCGACCCCATACACCAAATCCAACCCTTGTACACCATAATACATCAAAACAAGACTTGATTAAGATTATGAAACATTACCAAAACATCTTTTAAACCATCCATCAATCTTACATCAAAACTTGATGATTATTTGACCAAAAACATATCATTTCGAACCAACAATAATACAAATCATTTCCCAGGTTTAATCAACACCAAAACTCATCAAAATACTTCTTAGATGACACCATGGAAACATCTTCTTAATCATCTAACCATTTTACATCAAAAACTCTTGATTTGCTAACCAAAACACTTCCAAATGATCAAATCATCCAAGACTAGTTTCTAGACTTAAAAAGACATAAACTTAAGACATCAAAATAATCAACAATAAACCAAGAGATATATCATACCTGAACTATAACACTTGATCACAAAAATGAAGTCAAAGATCAAGAAGATGGCTTGCAAACTTGCTAGAGAGTTTTGATCAAAAACCAATAATGCTATAAGTTAAAAAATGAGTTTAATGGCTGAATTATTTGCCTAATATCTCCACTCATGGCTGGCCAAACTTTGCCTTATAGCCACCTTTAGCCCCTAGACTTTCACCATTAACAATCTAAGCACAAATAGTTAACCGAACAACCATACGAGCACTAAACGGTCAACTTAAAACTATTCAATCGTATAAACATCGTCATCAAATCAATCTAACATCGTATTAAAACATCAAATCATTTCGACAACTAAGACATCTCAAAACAACTAACGGTTCAATCGATAAAACTAACGATTGACTTGACGGTCAAAGTCAAAGTCAACGACATAAAAGTTTAGGATGTTACACCTTGTGGTCGGCTTTTACTTGTAACACGTGATGCATTCACTAACGTATCTTGTAATGTCTTTCTTCATTCCCGGCCATCACTACAAGTCTCTCATGTCAAAACACATCTGGTCAGACCCCGTGTAAACCGCGTAGGCCGACTGGGAGCTTCATTCATCAGTTCCATCTGGAACCCACCAAACACGCGGATCTACAATCGTTCAACATAGTATAAACTGTCATCGTCCTTTCTATCGAATTTTTCTTCTAAGCCATGCAATGCTTTATTGACGAAGTTTCCGACCTAGTTGCCAACCTTTGTGCTTCAAAGATGGAGTCACGAACACTCCTTTGCACCGTAAGGCTCATGGCTCTAATCCGTCTCGGTTTTTCATGTTCCTTTCGGCTCAAGACATCGGCTACAACATCTGCTTTACCCGGGTGATACCGGATAACGCAATCATAATCACTAGAAACTCAAGCCATCTTCGTTGCCTCAAATTCAATTAGCTTTGGTGAAAAGTGTGTTGAAGGCTTTTGTGATCGGTATAGATCACACTTTTGGTGCCGTATGAGTAATTTCTCCAACACTTTAAGGAAAACACGACTGCTCCCAACTCCAAATCATGAGCCGGGTAATTCCTCTCATGCACCTTTAATTATCTAGAAGCATAAACAATGACCTTACCCCGTGCTTCAAAACACAACCCAATTCTTGTCCGGACGCATCACAATACACCACAAAATCATCGGCTCCATTGGGCAAACTTAAAATTGGTGCATCAAACAACTTGTCTTTCAATCATTGGAAGGCTTGTTCTCATTTCTCACCCCAATCAAACCGTCTTTCTCGTTGAGTCAACAAAGTCAAATGTTGGGCGATCTTTGAAAAGCCCTCAATGAATCGTGTATAATAACCCGCCAAACCAAGGAATTGGCGAATCTCGGTTGGCGTCTCGGTTCGTCTCCAATTCTTCACCGCTTCAGTTTTACTCGGGTCCACATGAATTCCTTCCTCGCTCACCACGTGACCAAGAAAGTGGACCTCTTCGAACCAAGATTCACATTTGGAGGACTTAGCATACAATTTCTCTTCCCGGAGTAACTCTAAAACTTTCTTCAAATGTTCCGAATGATCTTCTTTCGACTTGGAATAGATAAGGATGTCATCAATGAAGACAATGACAAACTTATCCAAGTAGGGCCGACACACCCGGTTCATCAAGTCCATGAACACCGCCGGTGCATAGGTCAACCCAAACGGTATAACCGCGAATTTTAAGTGCCAATAACGGGTTCAAAAGGTCGTCTTGAGAAAATCATCTTCATGCACACGCAATTGGTGGTAACCCGGCCGCAAAATCAATCTTGGAAAAGAAACGAGCACCTTGGGGTTGATCAAATAAATCATCAAGTCTTGGAGGAGGATAACAATTATTTCACCTTGAGTTTATTTCGTTCTCTATAATTGATACACATACAGAAAGAGCCGTCTTTCATCTTGGCAAATAAAACCGGTGCGCTCCGTGGTGATTGACTAGGGCGTATGAAACCCTTTTCTTGAGGTTCTTTGAGTCGTGTAGCTAACTCTTGCATTTCGGTCATGGCTACACGATAGGGCGCTTGGCCACGAGGGAAACATTAGGAATAAGATCAATACGGAATCGAGTTGACGAGATGGTGGCAAACCCAGTAGGTCATCCGGAAATGCGTCCATGAATCCATTAACTACGGGCACGACTTTTAATTCGACTTTTGTGACATTGTCATTATATACTTCATATCTCACGGCTCGGTCGTTTCGCCTTGAACTATCAACTCTTCACTATTTTCTAATAGAATTCTCACTACTCGACTACCACAATCTATAACCGCATTCATTCACGACATCCAATTCATCCCCACAATCGCATCAAAATTACCGACATCGAAAGGAACAAGATTTTTGAGAAACGGATAGTCACATAATTCTAAAGTACATTCACGAACAACTTGGTCAATTTTCGTTAACTCGCCATTTACCATTTCAAGTTCAAAGTAATACGACAACGGACTAGGACTAGCATCGATTAAAGGCACGAAATCATTGGTAACAAGACCAAAATCGGTTCCAGAGTCAAATTATACAGCGGCATATTGATTATTGGGAGAAATGTACTTACAACGACGTTAGGATCAACACGAGTCTCAGTAGAAATCACGGCAAAAATTCTTCCACGGGGAGCAAGTTGTCGTTGAGCTTGTTGTTGTTGGCCAATAAGATTTGGGCACTTATTTCGGTGGTGATCTTGACTACCACACTAATGACAAGTACCTCGGGCCATCGGGGAATTTCGAGCATTGATCGGGACGACATTGAAAGAAAGGCACGACGATTTGTGGGACACGATTTTGATAATTAACTCACTCGATTCTCCCACGTCCTTCACGATTACCACGGTCTCCACGACCACCTCTATCGCTTCTACTTCTTTGATTTCCTTGATCAACCAGTCTCTCTTACTCGTCTTGGCGCCTATAATTCATGTTAACTCTCCATGGTCTATCCATCTTTCCTCGAACACACGTGTTGGATTTCCAAGTTAATCCTCACAATTCACACACGAACATTCGCAATTAACCGCCACATAACAAACAATTCAAGATCAGACTATTCTAAGCCATTACAAGGACACGTATTTCTACGGGGATATTATCATGGCAATAAACTATGTTATCAACATCTTATTCGCATTCTAACTAATTACGCAGTTTCAATTCAACCATAACCGAATTATTCAACTCAACCTTCAAATTCAATTATAACAAGGCAAAGCATCATCGTTTTATGCAATTCATAATCAACATTACAATCACAAGCCAATTATCACAAATATAAAAGGGGTCAAGTCACAACAAGGTGGGTAAAGCATAGTCTGAACCTAACTTCAACATTAGACACATTAAAAGTGCTTGTATACCAGCGGCTAACCCTCCACACCATTAATGTATTGAATGGATGTCAGGACTCGGTTCTGTTATGCCCTCTAAGTGTTGGTCGGGTATGTATACAGGGTGTACCAGCGGCTAACCCTCCACCTAACCAACCCTCATTAAGCATACCGGGTTATCTACTATACTTCATCCACAATGTGCAATCCACGAGGTCACTAATTTTATATGACACAGGGCAACCATAGATTTGTTGATCAGACGCCTCTAGGGTTACCGAGTGTCATACTCCGTTAATGCCATCATTTCACTTTGCTGGGGTTAAACAATAAAATTATAAGAATATACATCAACGTTCATTTGGCAAGTCACGGTGTATCCCGACACTAACACATACGTCCATCAAGCCATCACATAACAATCAAGTCAACAATCATGGAAAAACCAACGAACTCCGTTTAAACAAGTTTTATGCGTCATACAATTCACGTTGCACACAAAATTTCCTATCATGCATGCTAATTATGAAATGTGGGTGCAATGGCTATAGGCTAGGTCGATCCACCTAATTCTCTACAACCACGACTCTGATACCATTCTGTAACACCCCAACAAGGCAGAATCATGAGGGTTACACCAATAGCATCGCACGACATGGAAATTAAGTAGAGACAATCTAAATGCATAATTAGGATTAAATAATCCATACAAAACATTCACGAATACAATTATCGGCTCATACATAAACGTAACCCTTGATCGGGAATAATGAATCACGGATCCATGAGAAGGTCCAAGTCCAATTCTAGCATAATCAAGCAAACATTCATCCAATACGTCTTGGAGCTAACCTGTTCACCTGAAAAGTGTACTAAAACGGGTCAACATAAAGTTGGTGAGTTCGTAGGGACAAGTAATAGGAAACAAGTGTCGGGATATCAACCGTTAACGATATACGAGGATTAGATTACCTAATCACGTCAAAGAAAACCCTAAAAGGGTATACGTTAGCACAAGACAATACAAGTCAACGTCCAATAATCGTCCATATATATATAATATCGTCCAATAATCGTCCATACGCGGGTTAAACAACCCGTAATCCACGGTTATGATCATGCCAGGTGTGGATTCGTCAATCCACCGTCCACGTCTTACATAATATATAGAAATATATGTTTTAACAAAATATTGTTATAATGTGGCAATGATCATACCGGGTGTGGATTCGTCAATCCACCGTCCACGTCCATATATATATATATATAATATAACGTCTTACATAATATACAATAACGACTTTCATCACATATAAACGTCCATTAACACATATAACAACATAACGTCCTTCATCACATATAAACGTCCATCAACACGTATCACAACATAACGTCCTTCATCACATATAAACGTCCATTACTCGTAACAACAAGCAATCATCTAATTATATAACGTCTCGAATCATATCATACGTATCTAGTTAACGACCACCCAATGCACATACACTTCATACGATTCTACTTTCAAGGAATCATAGATGCTTATATATAGGGTCACCCGCAGCCTTCCCACCACATCTACAACTCATTGAAGGCATAATCGTCTTCCGTGTATGTACAACTATCCTAATCACAACAAATATTCATAATCGGAAGCATAATCAATCGAGCAATAAGTAAATACGTCCATCGAACAATCAAACAAGTTTGTACACTTTTCAGCCCGAATCTCAATCGAGTAGGGAGTTACGAAACTCACCTTGGCCTCTAGAAGTCGTTAGAATGAGCTTAAGCGAGTGAGCGGGGAGCACAACGATCACAAACCTATTACATCAACATTTTATCATCACAAGGTATCCCAAACGGTGAGGTCCAGCTAGCTAAACTATGCCACAACCCTTCAAGGATGATTTAGAAGTAATTCAAGAACGTTTAAGCGACAAGGGAGAGTTTTAGTTAAATCCGGTTCAATGACTTAGCACCAAAATTTGACGTGAAAAATCAAAGTGTTTGGAAATGGTTTTTAACAATTTTGTTAACCTTAGAATGATGATATAAGGTTTCCTTGAAAGTTACAAGTCGATTGGATGTAGAACGAAACGGGAAATGAAAAGTAGTCGACGAGATTTGGGTAGGACAGATTCTGGCGGATGATGTGTACACAGCATCTGCGCACACCATCCGTCAGAGACATAATCATCCGCCGACTGTATAACAAAAAAACGGGTTTTGACCCCAAAATTGACAACCTTAGAAGCTAAATCTGGTTACCAAACTTTAACACAACCTAATACAAGTATAACAAAGCATAAATATCCATTCTTTTCACAAACCCATTCCCAATTTCTCAAGATTTGATTCAAAACCCGTTTTTAACCAATATCACACATTTTACGCCAAAATCGACCACCAAACGTTTAGATTGACAACAAGGAAGTAACCTACAATGTAAAAGGAACGTTTTGAGCTATGAAACACTTACCAATTCGTCCTACAACTTCAAATTCGGATTTAGGGCTCAACTTGGATGAACACTTTAAATACTTGGAAATTCCTAGATATTGGATGATTATTATTATTAGGGTTGTAGGATTTAGTTAATTTAACATTAAAAACACAAGATTTTCGGAATTAAAAGATGAATCTATGATGAATCTTGTTGGTTGTTGCAAGGAAGAAAGAAAGAGTAATGAGAGGTGAGAGAGATGAGATGTAAGGATAAGGGAGGAAGATGAATGAGTGTGTGGGTGTGTTGGTTGGTTGGGGGCCGGCCTAGAGAGGTCCAAAAGTGGCTCCCGCTCCGCTAATTTTGACAAATAGCTATTCGTTAATCATTTAAACACTAAAACGAACCCGTAAACACATTTAAACTCAACGTTACGTTAAAACATGTCAAAACGTTCAATAATTCATATACATTCACGAAATCGTCCTCACTTAATTACGTTTAATTTACAAGTCAATTAAGGTCAAAAGTCACGAATGTTACAACCATGGCCATTGAGTCATTAAGTAAGGACTCATCATCAAGTTAAAGCAGACATACAAGAAGACACCGAAATTTGGGATACCGGTCAATGTGGATGATTTTTAACTTTTGAAAGATTTGTATAGCAACAAGCTTATAGAGATGTATTTTAGTAACTAAATGAGAAATTAAATTTAACAAAACTACTAAAACTCTTATAAAATGCTAAAAATAGTGAAAAGTCGTTCAAAAATGCTTAAAAATCATAACAATCTAATAACTAGCGTTACTTTGCATGAATATCAGTCTAGTTTTAAATATTTTGTGCTACGGGTCACTCGGAATCCTGGTTCCGCCACTGGTGACCATGGTCGGGTCCAAACAGTTAGGAATGAATAATTGACCATCACTAGGTAGCTCACTCGAATTCATACCAAAAACTGTCACTAGACTATCTAAATGAAAATTGTTGCATTTCAAACTAGTAAATTAACCCTCCACATCTGATTCCAAAAGTATAGCAGCCCAAATATATTGACGAAGTGGTAAGTGGTAACTTCTTTAACTAATTAACCCAACTGATCACAAGTTAATTAAAACAAACAGAGTAGAACGTCAAACCAGGTCAAAATAAGTCAAGTCAGAAGGTCAAACTTATTCGAACCAAGTTCTACCGCCTATATAATTAGGGCTTGCATTGTATGTCATAAATTCATCTCTCCTTTCATATCAATAATAATCCATATACATATATATATATATATAGGGAAAAGATAATTTGAGTACATGTACTTTTTTGAGTACATGTGTAAGTTAACTTACTTCCTTCTTCTTCCTTCTTCCTTCCATCTCCGACCACCACCACCACCACCATGATCATCTCCGACCACCACCATGATCCTCCGGCGAGACTTACACATGTGTAAGTACAACTTTTTTAGCATTTTAGGGTTTAAAATTTCTAGGTTTTTTCCTTCGCGAGACAACCACCACCAGCCACCATCATCTCCGACCACCCCAACCACGGCGCCGGCGCCGGCAGCAAGGGCTTCGCCCGTACCGTAGCAAACCGTCACCATCTCTTGGATCGCCGCCCATCAAATCCATACGATTCCCATATGCGTCCCTTGACGGTCAGTTTAGAACGGATAAGGGCCTCTGGCCCGTACCGTATCCACCCGAAAACGAACCTGATTCTCGCCGGAAAGTTAACTTACACACGTGTAAGTCTCGCCGGAGGATCATGGTGGTGGTCGGAGATGATCATGGTGGTGGTTGGCGGCGGCAGTCTTGCCGGAGAAGATGGAAGAAGAAGGAAGTAAGTTAACTTACACATGTACTTTTTGTACTTTTTTTTTTCCTTGTACTCAAAATAACCCACCCCTATATATCTCTATCCTTACTAGAAAAGAAGTATTGATGATGCAATTTGTCAATATGTCAAGATTCTAGCTAGGCCACGTTAGTGTTTTTGGCCAATGTATGACATAATGCTGATGTTTATATTAATTTAATTAATTGGATTAAAATATGGAAAATCTGTTTTAATGTATTGGAAGCTTTGGAAATTTGAAATCCAAGTTGTGTTGCCTTTTGGATTCGGCTATTGCAGAGGATTTTGCAGGTGATGTGTACTCAAATTGCTTCTTTCCAAGAAAAAATGTGTAATGACTTATGGTTTATACGGTTTATTATTACTTTGTATTTGTTTTAGTTGTTTTAATCACATGTTTATTTACCTCATTGACTTTGATCATTAATTGTTTTGTGTAGTTCCCATGTCTTGAGCCAAGCATAAACTTGACAACACTAATAAAATCTTGACAACACAAGCTCCTCCATTAATGCATTGTACCGGCTCAACTAATTGTGTACTTTGGTGTAGATTAGAACTTGTTAAACTTGGTCACCACGTTTAATAAAGCTGTGAACTTGTGACTATAAATGATTGCATATATCTGCCTATTCTCGTCACCCTTCAACTGTTATCTTTTGCTTTGTTTCTTTGCTTTGACCATGGAAGGTGTGCATCTTAGTTATGTTGAGCAACTCACTCCCGCTAGAGATTTTTGGAATATGAAAGCCCGTGTGATACGTGTATGGGACCAAGGTTTTAGATGGGACTTCATTCTCCTAGATGAAAGGGTATGTATGTTACATTTTGAAGGGTTAATATAATAGTTGAACCAATCTTATGTTGATCATTCTTTTGCTTCCATCTATTTGCAGGGTCGGAAGATACAAGGATGCTTGAAGAAACACTTGGTTCCTGATTTTCAGAAAGAACTCAAGGAGGATGCTGTTCTTCTGATAAGAAAGTTTGGTGTTGGTGAGCAAAAGGACAAACATAGGGTCATACCACTAGATCATAAGATAAACTTTTTCAAATGCACGTCAATTTCTCCTGTTTGTGGTTTCGAAGGCCACCCTTATGCCTTTAACTTCTGCTCGTTTACTGATATCAACGAAGGCACCACTGGCCAAACACTTACTGTTGGTTAGTTGAAGCCCCTTTTTTTGTGTCTGAACGGAATGAATGATAAGCTTATTTCACGTGTCTTTATGTTGGATGTTTTCCATGTAGATGTCAGGGGCCGAGTAGCTTGGTGTGGGGATATGGATATCTTCAAGTCTGCAGAAAAAGAGAGCAAAAGAATTAACTTCGATCTACAGGACTTGGAGTAAGTTGTTAACAGTTTATTTTATTTGGAGTTAATGCCTATCAATAAATGGCTTATAATCATTTGAAATAAATGACTTACAATGATATGAAATAAATGTGTCCTAATCATTTGTATTAAATGAGTTCTCATAATTTATTATAAATGGGGTTATTGTAAAATGTCACCATGTATTAACTTGGTCATTGCAATAAATTAGGGGAACTTAATATGGCTCTGTTTGTGGGTTGGAGAATTTCTGGTACAAGAGTGGTTTGACATTAGTTTATGCTTCTGTTTAAACAATTTCAGCTCCCACGTAGTAAGATGCACGTTGTGGGGTCGATACGCTGAGCAATTTAGTTCCTATATTGCTTCAAACAAGTCTACAGAGATGGTTATAGTTATCATCCAACATGGCAAAACTAAGTATTGGAATGGTAAGTTTGAACCAAACCCGAGTACAATATGGTTGTATCATTAGTTTATACGTTTTTTTTTGTCCAATCTTTGTCTTTAGATATGAGGACTGTGCAAAATGACATGTTTGCCACCCGGTTGTTTATCAATGAGGACATCCAAGAAGCCAATGATTTCAGAAGAAGGTAGCTTCTTATATGTGTTAACCTCATACTTACTGTACCTTTCTGATTATATAAAGGTGGTTCTTAATTTCGATCCCTGTTGTAGTATGATTCTCAAAGATGGTGCATCCTCTTCTCAAACTGTTCTTTCCACTCAAACTGTTTACCCTTTGCGTAACGAATTCCTTGTGAAGACCCCACGTAAGCATGTGGATGAGATCCTTGACATAGGAGAGGTACCGAATAGAATGATTTTCTATTCTTTCTGCTAAGCCCTTTATACAGGTTATTTCTTAATCGATGCTTTTTCGATGAGCAGGAGTCCCATTGTGTGGTTGTGGCGACAACAAGGATGATTGAAGAGGAGCATGGATGGTTTTACAAAGCATGTCGGCCTTGTCAGAAAAAAGCGCTTACTAAGAGCGAGTACTTAGAACAGTCTAGGGAACTGCCTTCGAACTTTCTTGCAGCTCCCATAGATAGCTTGTGGTGTCTCAAGTGCAAGTGCATGGCTACTTCATTGGTTCCCAAGTACAAGTCTTATACAATAAACTTTTTTCTAGGTTTTATAACATACACAAATAAGGGGGGTTAAATTAACTTAACCATTTTTTATTTAGGTTCAAAGTGCAGCTGAGGGTACAAGATAGCACTGGTAGTATCTCTTTTGTCCTGTTTGACAAAGATGTCTCTAAGATTGTTGGTTTGTCTGCCTATGACATTCACCAGAGGCAAATAAAAAGTGGTGAATTGGAAGTCTTTCCTCATGAACTTAATGCTTTGAATAACAAATACCTTGCCTTTAAGATTAGTGTTTCGCAGTACAACCTTGATCACAAAAACTATAATGCCTTCACTGTTTCTAAAATCTGTGACGACCCGGAGTTAATTGAAGAGTTGGAAGCTGCTGATCAACAAGACCTTGTAAGAATATATTTTGTAAAGTTTGTTTGGCCTAAAGGTATATTTCCACGGTTTATAATTTTTTTTTTTTTTCATTCTATTGTCATTAGCCAATTCCTGAAGAAGCTGGGCCATCTTGTGTGAGGCTGGAAGAGTGTTCGCAAGTAGGAATGGATTCCAAGGTGAATTTAGTCGTAATTTGACTCAACCTACGCTACTTCCTTGTTGAGTTTGGTTTGTAAACTATGTTGCCTAACATTCACTTAGTTTTTGTGTAACCTTTTGGAAGGACTGTGCATCTGTTACGGGCGGCTGTTTAGCTATAGAAGCTGAGAAAGACACTGCTACCAGCCCTTCACTCAAAAAACGCGCCCCTTTGGTTCTTGATGAAAAAGATAGTGATCCCCCCTCAACTGCTAGAAGTGTTAGGAAGAAGCTGGATGCAAGTGTTGACAACAAGGTGGATGGATAACCTGTGTTTCACCTTCATGTTTTGGACCAGGCTTTAAAAAAATAAATAATTTCAATGGTTGTTAGGGAATTCTGATGCTTAGAAGTTTATCGGGGCCTCTTTTGTATTGCTACTACTGTTATGTATTTGCCTACTTGATGTTTTGTGGTATCCTTCTATGTACAAGTTCAAGTGGCAATATTACTATCTTATTATTATCAGTTGTTGTTATGTTATGGTTAAGTTTTCTAAATGTTTGTTTACACAAAGTCAAACGAGCATTACCTTTTTTATTACACACCAATGCTCATGCTTATTCTCCACATGAACACATAGGAATACTGTAGTATCAAAGCAGCTTCCAGTAAGGTTCAACTTTTTTCATTTAGCGGGATTACTTATAAAACTTACCACCATTTATCCATCATATGTAATAATTTTGACTTGCCTTGATTTATTGAAATTCCATCAACAAATGATTTCCTCACCACAAAATTTTTGAAGTTTCTTTTTTGAAGCTCAGTTGTATGACATAGTTGTAACAGAGTCACCATACTTTAAAATTGTGTATTTGAACATACTTTAAAATTGTGTATTAGTGTATATGATAGAGCCACCAAGTTTTGCGTCTTACAAATTTCCCCCAAAAAACGTGGTAATTTAATTCAAAATTTTGATTTGGCTCCAAAGTTTAAGAATTTACTATAAATTTTTTAACAAAAACTTTAACAAATCTACTTATATCACTAATAAATTTGGTTATTTCAACATAGTTTTAAAGTACAATTATTTGAAAAATCAATGGACCCAAGTTTTGCATATTTCAAATTACCCCCCAAAAGCTATGTACTTTAGTTCTGAAATTTCAATTGGCTCCAAATTTTTAATATTTGAATTTTTGGTGAAAGACTTTAACCAATATAGTCAAATTTCATCATAGTATTGTACTACCTTTGTTGTAACCAAACTTTCAAAGACAATAGGCATCCTCTCACAAAAACCTTTCCATGGACTATAACAAGAAACGGCAACGGTACAGAAGTCCTGTAATAGGGAAATTCTCACCAGAAGCTTGTGCTCTTAATCGCAACAAAAGGAAGGCGTACTTATCTGACCGTGAAAACAGAGCAAATGGAAACCTTATATTTCAGAGACAATCACCTATGGCAACTCCACTATCAAATATCACGAATGTGGTTACTGGTAATACCCTTACTGTCGATTTATTATTAATGATAGGCTTTGGAATGTTCTTTTTAACTTATTCTGTGCCTGTTATCAATTTTCTATGTATAAGTTTCTCCTAATAGCCTTGTTGGATCTCCTTCAGTATCGTGTTTGGGGCAAGCTATTGTTTGTTTTAGGTTGCTTTGGTGTTACTTCCTTAGCGTCCAATGTTCCTCATTGTTTGCCTTTTTTTGTATTATAAGCGCCCTCAACGCAAGTGGTAGGTCCAGGAACACCTTTGAATTTGCTCCCTTCTTTGGCTGGGCTACCATCAACATCTGAAAAAAATGGTACTTGTGTTAATGCTCAAGTCCCACCTTATTTGCAATGTTTGTTATTATATTTGCTGCTAAACTGTTTAATTATGTTTGTCTAAGGTTCGATAAGCAACATGTATTCAACCAATTTGCTAAACACACCCCACCAGATAGCTACTTGTCCCAGTAATGTGATGCAATCTTGTATGTTGCAGGGTAAGTAAAATCATTCCAATACTTTTTGTCATATTAAAGTGTCCAAAGTGAAAATGTATCACATCTGTTGACTTGGTGTTATGGGTTGGTGAATAGGTACCCCACCCACGTTGCCTCCTGCTCCTGATGTCGAAAGCTTTCCAAATGTCACAAAGTGTAGCAATCCCAACAACAAAGGAAAAGCGAAAGTGAATCCGCGCAGTACTCCAAACTTCACTAAAATTTCACCTATTGTTAGAAATGCTACCAATGTGCTATACACACCCCACCAGATGTCTACTTTTCCCAGTAATTTGATTCAATCTTCTATGTTGCAGGGTAAGTAAAATCATTCCAATAGTTATTGTCATATTATAGTGTCCAAAGTGAAAATGAATCACATCTGTTAAGTTGGTAATATGGATTGGTGCATAGGTACCCCATCCACGTTGCCTCCTCGTCCTGATGTCAAAACCTTTCCAAATGTCCCAAAGTGTACCAATCCCAACAACAAAGGGAAAGCGAAAGTGAATCCGGACATGACTCCAAACTTCACTAAAGATTCACCTACTGTTACAAATGCTAAACATCTACGCAAGAACTTTAGTACAAATGATATACCTCCATTTGATTTGACCGGTGATGACGATATACTCAAAGAAGCCGCTGGAAAAGGCCATGGTATATCCAAAGGTATTACCCCCATAAACTTTTACCATATTCAGGAATCCGTTTTGCTATACGAGTGGCACAACACCTCAGACCATGGCATACGGAATTCGCGTTTCGTCTGTTCATTATGAGTGTGTACCTGCTACACCAGCCCACTATGTGTCTGCCGGGCAGCAAAGTAACGGCTTCATGCCAAAGCACAGCCCCCCCAGCCCCCTGGATTTTATGTTACTCGCCCAACCAAACACCCCCCCCCCCTTTTCCCCAAATTTACCCGACACGCAGACAAATGCAGAGGGTACATTCCGAGTAAGTCCATTCTTTTAAAATATAGCTTCTATAATGTTTTCCTAACACGTTTCTTTCATTAATTTATTGTGTCCCCAAGATTACATTGATCATGGCGATCCGATACATATCTGTTCTAATTGTAATGCGATGTTGTGGGAAGCTGAGATGATGAGAGGGAATCAAGATTGTAAGAGTCATTCCTTTTCTCTGTGTTGTAAGAAGGGCAAAGTCAAACTACCGCATGCTCCTCCTCCTCCTACTTTGTTATACAGCTTATATAAAGGTAACCATCCTAAGAGCACGAATTTTATGAGCCATATACGGGCTTATAATATGATGTTTGCTTTTACTTCAATGGGCGGAAAGGTGGATAAAAAACTTCAAACTGGTCGAGGGCCTTTCGTTTTTAGAATGCAGGGCCAAAATTTCCATCGAATCGGTAGCCTTCTGCCGGCCGAAGGGAGTCAGCCCAAGTTTTCACAACTGTACATCTATGATTCCGAAAACGAGCTTGCCCATAGACTCAGTGCTGTAAGGTACGGTTTGTTTGTTATCTCTTGTAAATCCTTGTGTTTTGTAATTTTTATGATTTGTTGTGTTTCTACAGTTCTGGTTTTGTGGGCGCCGGTGAGAAGAAGGATGAACTTGATCGCGAAACCATTAGCGATCTTAAGAATCTTTTGGACTCTTATAATCCTCTTGTAAAGTCTTTTCGCATGGTAAGAGACTGCTTGAAAGATAATCAGCTGCAAAATGTATCTCTGAAACTTATAGCCAACAGAGAAAAAGATGGCAGGACCTACAATCTGCCTACAGCACCAGAGGTGGCTGCGTTAGTAGTTGGTGATATTGATGAGCTAGCCGAACAAAGAGACATTGTTGTCAGAACAAAAGAGGGTTTTCTTAAGCGCATAAGCGAACTTCATCCTTCTTATCTGGCGCTTCAATATCCCCTTATATTTCCTTATGCGGAAGATGGATTCCGCCTTGGCATTAGGCACAACGGCATTCCAGACGATTCGGAAGTACCACGAACAAGACTCACAATGAGGGAATTCTTTTGTTTTAGAATCCAAGATAGAGTCCAACACTTTTCATTGTTACTTCATGCCAAAAAATTGTTTCACCAGTTTTTAGTCGATGCATATACCATGGTTGAAGCTGATAGGCTGTCCTACATCAAGGGACAACAAAAGAAACTTAGAACCGACACGTTTTTAAATTTGAGCGCCAAGGTTGATAAGGGAAATACTGATGCATCACAAACCGGCAAACGTATATTACTCCCATCATCATTCACTGGAGGATCCAGGTATATGATGCAGAAGTATTTGGATGCGATGGCTATTTGCAAATCTGTAGGATACCCTGATCTATTTATAACGATGACCTGTAACCCACAATGGCCGGAGATTCATAGGTGTTTGTTTGATAAAAAACTTAAACCTGAGGATAGACCTGATATACTCACTAGACTATTCAAGATTAAACTTGATCATCTGATACATGAGTTGAAGAATGACCAAATATTTGGGCCCATTCAAGCAGGTAATATTCCCCTTTTTTTTTGCTGTTGTTTTTGTGTATGTCAAAGAAGCTGCTAACAATTTTTTATCGAATTCATGTAATTGTAGTCATCTATACAGTTGAGTTTCAAAAGCGTGGCCTTCCGCATGCTCATATTTGTTTGTTCTTGAGCTCCGAACACAAGTTTCCGCTGGCCTCTGATGTGGATCGCGTCATAAGTGCTGAAATACCTGATAAAAGAGAAGACCCGGAGCTGTACGATTTAGTCAAACAATTTATGGTTCATGGCCCTTGTGGTACCGATAATCCTAATTGTCCGTGTATGGTCAAAAACAAATGCTCCAAAAATTTCCCCAAAAAATTCCAAGAAGAAACTACCGTTGACCATGACGGTTATCCTGTGTATATGCGTCGCGACACAGGTAATATAGTAGAAAAAAATCGTATCCCACTTGATAATAGGTTTGTAGTTCCTTACAATGCCATGTTATTGCGAAAGTATCAATGTCACATGAATGTGGAATGGTGTAACCAGTCAGGTGCTATAAAGTATTTGTTTAAATACATTAATAAGGGGCCCGACAGAGTTACAGCATCCATATATCAAATCAATCAAGAAAAGAATGTCGTGGAAGGGAAGAAAAATGTCGACGAGGTGCAAAATTACTTGGACTGTAGGTAAGTCTACCGATGGAATAAATTCTGTCGTTTGTTTATGTTCGTGTAACGCGCTCTGGGAACATTATTTAAGTCCATACTTATTCAACTCTTCGCCTACTGTCATTCCTTTCTTTAACGTTCCTGTACCAACCATTTGCATTGTTTGTAGGTACGTTTCCGCTTGTGAGGCAGCATGGCGCATATTCGGATACGATATACATTACCGATGGCCGGCTGTGGAGGTCTTACCCTTTCATGAAAAAGATAAGCAGACTGTTGTATTTGATGATAGCGCCGACCTTTGTGATGTTGTCTCCAATCCAACCGTGAAACAGTCTATGTTCATTAAATGGATGGAATGTAATAGAGTTGATCCCTTTGGTAAGACCCTGAAGTACGTCGACTTCCCAAGATACTATGTATGGAACCGTTCGAAGAAAGTTTGGATGAGAAGAAGCAACCCTGGAGGTAGTTTTGGGAGAATTCATTATGTCCCGCCTTCTTTAGGTGAACCTTACTACTTGAGAATGTTGCTGAATCATGTTAAGGGACCTACTTGCCATGATGATATTAAAACTGTAAATGGGACCGTCTATGATTCTTACAAAGAAGCATGTCAAGAACTAGGCCTGTTGAATGACGACAACGAGTATGTCAATGCAATTATTGAAGCTAGCTCTTGGGCAACCGCGTCATACATGCGTCGTTTCT
Source organism: Asclepias incarnata (assembly GCA_025447715.1). Classification (NCBI taxonomy): domain Eukaryota; kingdom Viridiplantae; phylum Streptophyta; class Magnoliopsida; order Gentianales; family Apocynaceae; genus Asclepias; species Asclepias incarnata. The sequence goes on from JAOEHQ010003820.1 coordinate 17,395, forward strand.
TTGTAATGTTGTTACTGTCGAATTCCATTGCTCGCCCAGCAACCTTGTGGGCCAAAACCTGGCACCTCCTTTCTGAAGACATCCAACACTGCCAACGAGTCATACTGGCATGCCCAGGTAATTAAAATTCACACTTTTTCTTCACATGTTTGTCAAAACATCGTATGTTGTTTGGTCCTGTTTCCTTTTTGTGTTACGCTTCTAATGAACACCATTTCGATGGTCATTACCGATTGTATGTTTCTATTTTCATTGTTTCCAGAATTTCTCTTTGTATCATAGGTTTGGTCTTGCAAGAACAAGAGATCCAAAACTTATGCCTCGCGGAATTGGAAGAGTTGCTTCGCCTCAACGGGAGCACCCTCCACAATTTCCCTGAAATGCCCAGCCTCAACACTGACTATGTGTTATCGTTGAACAATCGCTTGATTCGACAAGAACTACTGTATGATAAAGCAGCTTTGCAAAATGAACTTCAATCATATCTCACTAGCTTGACAGAAGAACAGCAGCATCTTTATAAGACTGTCATGGAAGCAGTTGAACAAGATCGAGGCGGTGTTTTCTTTGTTTACGGATACGGTGGCACCGGGAAAACTTTCTTATGGAAAACGTTGACTGCGTCACTTCGTTCCAAAGGTGAAATAGTTTTGAATGTGGCATCAAGTGGAATCGCCTCGCTTTTGCTCAGTGGTGGCCGCACAGCTCATTCACGCTTTGTTATCCCTATCAATATCTTTGAGAACTCGATATGCTCTATTGAACCAAGTAGTGATCTTGCTGGGTTAATCAAAAAAACAAAGTTGATAATTTGGGATGAGGCTCCTATGATTCATAAACATTGTTTCGAGGCACTAGACAGAACTATGCGAGACATATTACGTTCAACCAATCCTAATAGCGAAGACACAGTTTTCGGAGGGAAAGTTGTTGTTTTTGGTGGTGATTTCAGGCAAATCTTACCTGTAATACCCAAAGGAACCAG
>JAOEHQ010003831.1:0-18377 GCA_025447715.1 Asclepias incarnata
CAAAAGACCTAACTAGCAAAAGTATATTTCAAAAATAAGAATTAGAGAAAAAACTAGGTGTTTAAAAAATATTTCTCATACGCATGATCAAATCAATTGATAAAAAGATTAAAATCATCAAGATCACAGAACAACGATAATAGAATAAACTCTTTTGAATTAAACAAAATATTGCAATCACATTATCCGTCTCGTTTCATCAAAGTAGATGATAAACAGTTTAGCCACTCATGATCAATGAACAAAAATATTCAATAAAAGAAAAGAACATATTGTACCAATCGTTTGAGAAAATAGAAAATTGCAAGACAGAAAGTAGATACGATCTAGATGGGTGCCCGTGAATCTTCAGTGGATCCGCCTAAGTAAACCTTCCTTGGAAACCTGATAGAAAACCTTATAGAGCAGCTCCTAGAAAGAGTTTTGATGCCTATTTTCGACCTAGGGGTTTTGTATTTATACCCCCTCTCATTAAAAACCTAGGCCAAACAAAAGTCTCTCAGCCCCGTACAACCACTGCGGCGCAGTGGCTATGTCAAGCTCCACTGCGTCGCAGTGGATATTCACTGTCCAATTCTCCATAGCAAGACTGCGGCGCAGTCTGCTTGCACACCTATGACTGCGTCGCAGTCATAACTCCCTGTCCAATTTCCCCTCTCTCCACTGCGGCGCAGTGGCATGTGGACTCATTCACTGTGTCGCAGTCTTAACTTGCTGTTCCAAGCTCTCCCTTTTCAACATGAAACTTGCTCAACTCTTCTCAACTCTTCTATCTTTCTTACTCGAACAACTCTCAATCTCGTTCAACAACTTCTAGGCCAATAAATTATCAGAAAATGTTCCATCTGACTACGAAACTTGCCAAGTCCCTGAAAACACTAACAAACACCATAAACGCGCCAAATGCACATGAAATGGACTTAAAACATAGCAATATATGGCCAATAACGATGTGGGTAATGGGTATAAATTAGTCACATCATTGACCAACACACCGGCGGTGTTCATGGATTTAATGAACCGGGTATGTAGGCCTTATTTGGATAAGTTTGTCATTGTCTTCATTGATGACATACTTGTCTTTTCGAAGACAAAGGAAGAACATGCTGATCATTTGAGGAAGATGTTAGAGTTGCTTCGAAAGGAGAAATTGTATGCAAAGTTTTCGAAATGCGAGTTTTGGCTAGAGCAAGTCCACTTTTTGGGACACGTGATAAGCAAGGAAGGTACTCATGTCGACCCGAAGAAGATTGAAGCGGTCAAGAATTGGAGAAGATCGGAAATGCCAATCGAGATTCGCCAATTCCTTGGTTTGGCGGGTTATTATAGAAGATTTATTGAAGGGTTTTCGAAGATTGCTCAACCCCTAACATTGTTGACACAAAAAGAAAGAAGATTTGAGTGGGGTGATAAGCAAGAACAAGCATTCCAAGTGCTCAAAGACAAGTTATGTGATGCACCGATCTTGAGCTTACCCGAGGGAGCCGATGATTTCGTTGTATATTGTGATGCTTCGGGACAAGGATTGGGTTGCGTTTTGATGCAAAGGGGTAAGGTTATTGCTTATGCTTCTCGACAACTTAAAGTACATGAGAAGAATTATCCCACGCATGATTTGGAGTTGGGTGCGGTTGTTTTCGCATTGAAGTGTTGGAGGCACTATCTTTACAGAACGAAGAGTGTTATTTACACCGACCATAAGAGCCTACAACACATTTTCGATCAAAGCGAGTTGAATATGAGGCAACGGAGATGGCTAGAGCTTTTCAGTGACTACGATTGTGTCATTCGCTACCATCCCGGTAAGGCGAATGTGGTTGCCTATGCATTAAGTAGAAAGGAGCGTGTGAAGCCAAGGATAGCTAGGGCCATGAGTCTAGTGGTGGCACCTAGTGTGCGGGATTTGATTATTGAGGCATAAGCTAAGGCGGTCTTATCGGAGAATTTTGTGAATGAAGGGCTAAATGGGTTAGAACAACAATTTGACCGAAAAGAAGACAATGGGTTGTACTTGGTGGATAAAATTTGGGTGCCTGTGTTGGGTAATTTGCGCACCTTGCTTTTAAGGGAGGCGCATAATTCGGTTATTCGATTCATCCGGGATCGGATAAGATGTATTTTGATTTGAGAGATTTGTATTGGTGGCCGGGGATGAAGAGGGATGTGGCTCAATTTGTTAGTGAATGTGTTACATATTTGCAAGTGAAGGCCGAACACATGAAGCTACCCGGATTACTAGTCCAACCGGAGCTACCAGTGCGAAAGTGGGAGCACATCACTATGGACTTCTAGAGTTCGAAGTTGGCGACTTTGTATTGTTGAAAGTGTCGCCTTGGAAGGGCGTTGTTCGTTTTGTGAAGAGAGGTAAGCTTGGGCCTAGGTACATAGGGACGTAGGAAATAACAGAACGTGTTGGCAAAGTAGCTTATCGTTTGAAGCTACCCGATGAGTTAAGTGGTGTGCATGATGTATTCCATGTGTCTAATTTGAGGAAATGTTTAGCATATCCAACTCGCCATATACCATCAGAAGAAATTCGTGTGGATAAAAGTTTGAAGTTTGTAGAGGAACCAGTGGAAATTGTTGGTAGAGAAGAGCGAAAATTGAAGAACAAGAGGTTTACGCTTGTCAAGGTTCGTTGGCAAGCCCGACGTGGAGCCGAGTACACTTGGGAGCGTGAGGATACCATGAAGGTTAAGTATCCTCATCTTTTTGTAGACCCTAGTGTTTAGTGAATTTCGGGACGAAATTCTTTTAACGGAGGAATGATGTAACATTTGTGATAATTAGCCCTCGTTAATGATGTAATTAATGTGTGAATGAATTATGTTTTTAAAGTGTTAATGATATGTCCCGCGTATTTTACTAAGCTTTAGTATGATTTTATGATGTGTTATGATACGGGATAATGTTAATGAATGAAAATGTGTTATGTATGTTAAGTGGTTAGGTTAGACCCGTTGGGTCGGGTTTGACCCGGTTGGACCCAACCCAACCTTATCCCCTTTCTTTCCTTTTCTTCCTCCCATTTCTTATGATCTTTCTTTCTCTTCTTCTCCTCCCAAGTAAAGTTCATATTATCATTTTCATCTTGATCTTTGATTTCTTGCTTCCTAATCTCGAATTCTTGCACAAATTGTTGTTAAATTCATTCTAGTATAATAATAATCTTCAAGTTTGGTGTTCTTGAGCTTTTGGTGGAGTTATTCTTCTTCTCTTAGCTACATTTGGGGGTTTTCGATTCGTGAAGTCTTGGTAAGTATTTCTTAGCCTAAAATCTTCCTTTTGTAATGTGATTTAAGTATCTAAGTCATTTTTAGTGAATCTCTAGTCATTTTGATGTCAAAATGAGTTTTTGCCAAAAGTTAGGATTCGTGGTGTTTTATGGTTGATTTTGGTATGAAAATGATGTTGGATCGAGATTGTGATCTGGGTTACGTTCAAAAATGGTTATAATGGTGTTTAGTAAGCTTGTTTTAGTCGTTTCGGTGGTCGATTAAGGTTCATGGGTCGTTTGGATCGAGTCTGGGTCTGCTGTTGCTGCTCTCTGGTCTTTTTGTGGTGTGTCGCGCCGCGACCCTCTGTTGTTTCAATGAAATCTTGTACCGAGCTAAAAATCGCGCCACGATTCCTCCTGCCTTGCACCGCGATCAAAGGTCTCTCGCGCCGCTACCGGTGTTACCTCGCGACGAAATCGTGTAGTTTTGAGCCATTGCGCCGCGACCCATGTAGGATCGCGCCGCGATATAAGGGTTCTGATCTGGTTCGCTTCGATTTTATAAGTCTCGATCCGCATGATCAAATGTTGGTTTGACATTTTCTTTGGGATCATGTTAAAGTATCTTTTGAATTAAAATCATCCCCGTGTCGTAGAAAATTCATTTGGTCTCGGAAATGTCGTTTTGATCCTTTTTGGTTCGTTCGGTTTAACTTATTGTTGCAAATATCGAATGTATGATAGGTTGTGATCAAGCGGCTATTGTTGGACATCGTTAATTCATTGTATTCTTGTTTGTGCTCGATCAAGGTGAGTTTCGTAGCCCCTATAAAGTCATGTTTTGGGGTGGAAAGTGTACAAACGTTTTACTAAAACGTGTTGGTAGTTTTAATGGTATAATATAGGATGGATTGGTTAATACCTAATATGAAATGGATTTATATGATAATGATGTGAATCGCCGCCGGGTCGATGGTAACCCGGGATGTGTTGCATAGCGATGCAACTCTATGTTTAATGATTTGTGTTTATGTAAATGTTTTAATGATGATGCCTTGCATAGCGATGCAAGTGCTTATGAATGATGTGTTGCATGGCGATGCAACTTAATGATGATTTCTACCATAGCGATAGTAAGTGACTTGGCCAAGTGTCGCCACCGGATCGACAGTAACCTGGGATGTTTTGCATAGCGATGCAAATGATGTTTCGCATAGCGATGCGAATGATGTTTGGCATAGCGATGCCAAGTGATAATGTTGCTCATTTTATGATTGTTATTGATGATCTTTATGTTTATATGTGCTTGGCTTACGTGTTGTTTAAGTGATAGGTCCAGATGTGTGTTATGTGTACTAAAGGCAAGGTGTAAGTATTTTCCCTCGCATACTATATTGTACAAAGATTTATGAGCCGACACAAATGAGTTATTTATTAAAACCTACGAACTCACCAACCTCGTGTTGACAAGTTTTAGTACACTTTTCAGGTAATCAAGTGAACCGAAGGAACCGTGGCTAGACGTTGACCGGAGATGGATTTTGCGCATTTTTGATGGCCTTAGATGGTCGATGTCGGGGATATGCAATTATGCACCTTTTGTGAGCGCTTCCTTTATGGAGTTATATTTCCCGGGTCTAGGACTCACATGCCCCCGTATTGGAGAAGATTGTTTAGAAACAATTAGTTGCATTCTGTTAAAGTCTTCTTAATGGATATGTATTATCTGATATTGATGATGTTACTTTGAAGGTTTATTCGAATGTCTTTGAGTTGTTTAACTCACTTATTGCATATAGAACATTGCTCTACTTAATTTCCATGACATGCTGAGTGTTTTGTGGCATTCCATGTTTCCGCCATATGTGAGGTGTTACAGTAATCGCAAGCTGACTTCCACCTATATGCACAAACAGAAGGTGTCTGAGTTGACTCATCTTGGACACTTCAAGCTGACTCAGCCCAAGAACCAAAGGCATATGTATTCTTGAATGTTGTTTGTCATCTTCAAATCTAATAGCTCAGCTTGACTCAACACATTACAATCCCTTTGAGTTCCCACAAAAGAAAAAAAGCCAAACAAAGAAAACCACCCAAAGAATGCTTTGTAATCACCCCGCACCAACATCCCCAGATTACCAAGTCAAATTCCCACCCCTATCTACCTTCGAAAACCCTCAACAAAAAACCAAACACAGTTGGAAGATACAAACTCCAAACATCATAGGTCCCAGTGGTGCTACTAGTTCAATCTCTCTAGTTGAAGCTACTTCAAATTGGCAAAGTGAAAATGTTATGGCCCAAAATAACATCCTAAAAACAGTCATGGCCCAACAAAACATGTTTACAAAAGGTCAAGAAGCTATGATGAGAAAAGTACAAAGCCTAGAAGAAATCATTTTGAGAAAAGTACCCAAAAAAATAAATTGGCTAACATACTAGAAACACCACCACTCTTAAAAAGTTTACTATTCGTACAATTTTTTTTGATAACCCGGTCACTCTTAAAAAGTTTACTATTCGTACATTTTTTACTGATAACCCGCCAACTCTTTTACCTTTCAGGTCGGGTTTCGATCTATGGATTTTGTAAATGGTCTACTTAGGGTTGTATAATCTTTACGTTTCAACTCATTAACCCGCAAACTAGTTTACTTTTACGTTAGAGTCGGTTGAAGGTATGTATAAATGGTTAAACCACCCATCAAAATTCATTTAATGTTATTATTTATTTATTTACCTTTTGTTTTTACAAGAAAACTAATCCCAAGAACATTGTAATTGTTTTTAGCAATTTAAACGGGCTTAATATCCAATTGGTGATCAGGAAAATATATATATATATATATACATATACTAGGTTTTTTTACCCGCGCGATGCGCAGCTGTTGTATTGATTTTTCAAAGCTTTTAATAATATTAATATATTTTTTATTTTTATGGACACATGAATAGAAATAAAAGAATATTAGTTGTTTATAAGTTGTCAAATCAAAATTACATCCACAATAATAATTATGTAATATGTTGTTGGAAAATTTCATAAAAAGGTAACATAAGTATACCAATCAAAATTACATCCACAAATTAAATATACCAATTTTGTAATTAAGAACATGTTAAGTTACAAATTCTCATAAATAGGTAATATATATATATGTGTGTGCGCATATATACGATAATGCCTCATACCGAGTCATTTAGTTGTAATTTGAGAAGAGCTAGAAGGATTCAGTATGGGCATCAAGTAGAAGATTAAGTAATACACATGGTTATGTAGCCATGTTTGATGACCATGTCCTCACAAGTTGTGCAGAGCATTGCAGTCATCGTGTCATTGAGAAAGACAACTTTTGTGCTTGAGCTGTCATATGCGATGGTGACATTTACACCGTATCTGTAATACATTGAAAATTTTACTATTCCATCATCACTTAAAATACATTGATATTAGTCGATTTATCCATATAAAGCACTTTTGATATGTACGTGTATAAATTCTTTAATTGTTTGCTTCGATCGACAAAGTCAAAGAGGAATTCAGTATGTAATGGGACTAACTATCCTAACTAATATAATGGATTTTGATGTTTTTGTTAATGTACCATCTTTTCTTTTGTGGACAATAATTTAAGTCCTATATACTGGTTTTTAATTGAATTATAAAAATATCAAATAAATGGCCACAATTAAATTTCATATCTTTATCATTAAGCTGCAACAATTAATTAGTAAGTTACTATCTATATCTATACTACTATATAAAAAAATAACCCTTTCCCCCATTTTAAAGACAAAGAATTAAAAAACCAAAATGGCCTATGTATTTAATAGCAAATGCATTTAACAGCAAAACTACTTAAAGTTTAATAACCTTATTAACCTAGCAAACATGAACCCTTTTCATGAATTTCTTGTACATAAAAAAGTAGATTGGTTCATATCTATCATCATCAGCTCGCTATAATGCTGCCCCTCAAACATATAACCGTATGGTAATGTTAAGCTAAAGGGATTTGTAATAAGTTTTGGAGGAACTTTTGTTAGTGATACATTTAAAATTCAGGAATATGAGAGTAATTAATATTAAGTTAACACAGGTAACCGACTCTATTTTCTTTGACTTACATATGGGGTATGTATTATAAGTGAAAGTTCCTTGATAATAATTTATCCAAGAGGTTTGTTAGGATCTTTTCTAACTTATGGAAGTTCACAGTAACTGCCACTTTCAAGCATAAATTTAAAGTAAACTAAAATGTCTAATTGGGTAGAATAGATATGTTTTTTTGTCTCTTATTTAAAAGTGATCGTAACTTACAGGTATTTGATTCCTACTGAGCTATATGCTTTACATGAACATCTACAAACAAATAACATAAGTCTTCTTTTCTGAAATCTGGTATGACAAAGAGTATATAATCTTAGTACTCAAAATGAAATGAAAATCATTACCTCTAGTGGGAAGTCCCATGCGATGCACGGCGTCGGCATTTTTGCTTGCAAAAACAATATCTTATCTCCACGTTCTTGTTCATGGTATCGTATCAGAAACTCGCAGCCTCTAAACTTGTTCAGGATCATCACATACATTGCCTGTAAAGCATACACAGTTTTTAGCTATAGGTTTCATAAGAAAATCACAAAATATCTTTTAATGTTACAAAGCTAAGCGTGTAGCCATTTTCTGAACCATCATACCTGTTTCTTGTTAGAACTTTCAACCTTTAGTTATTCAGCAAAAACCTGTTTCGTCATTGGACACTACACTTCAGCACATTCATTTGCAGTAAATCCCCTCTTGACACAGTTCCACAGATACAACATTTGTAGCCAAACATAGGCAGCTTTTCTTTACCTGGCAGGCAGCAGAAACGCCTACTAATGGCATTCCAACACCACATGGTAAGACAATGATGGCAGAACTTGCTCTACCTGAAAATTGGGAAAGAGTCAAGTGGGTATAAATCTTTAAAAGTCTATACGATGTTACAAAAAATATTATTCAAAGCAATATCAGGACATCTAGAAAGTGTCATTCCCGTTTGCAAACATCTTACTTAGACTCTTTGCTTGAGAGGGGCGTGGTTGAGCTTGAGGCTTTAATTCAATCTCAAGGTCAGGAATGATCTGCAATGTGAAATAAGCAAATATCAGTCATAGAAAATAACCACGAAATCTATGATCAATATTATCTCAATGAAAAGTTGTGTGCATCCAAATTAAAAACTCACTGTATCATTACGAAAATTATGTTTCTCCAACATGAGATAGTCAAGATGATTTGGCAAGCATCTCTGCTTTACAATTTCAACCTATCATTAAAATCACATCCATGCCAATACAATAATATTACAAAAACCCTAGAAAACTAAAAAAGACCTATATTCCCTTTTTTGTATTTAATTAAAGGAACCCTAAAATATAAAATTGTTACTTAGATTCAGTTCTCCAAAACAGATATAAACATGGAGACACACATAATAAATCTATATACTATAGATAGATATCCAAAAATATATAACTAAAGGCTCGTGTGTATAGTATTGTTACCTATTAATCGAACCTTGAAATCGATTTCTTCATCGCCGATTTGTGTAATCAAACAAAGGAGATGTTAGCAACTGTGTTAACGAAGATGTCTATAAAGGATCTGTTAGCAGATTTGTGTAAGGCTCGGGATATAAAATCATTATGCGGGTCGGATTGGATTTAAGATCCGCGTAGTTTTTTTAAATATAATATAAATATAAATATTGTAGAAAAAATTGTGAAGATGCCACATAGGATAAATCCTATGTGGCAATATTTTAAGCTATCTTTATATCATTAAAGCTATCTTTATATCATTAAAGGGCTTGAGAGGGCTTTAAATTATGAGAGGGCTTGAGAAGGCTTCTTTTCTTACTGTTTTATATTATTTATAGATATTGAAATATAACTTTCTATTCACTCAAAACACCCCCAAGATGGCGGGTAAGTATACAACAAACAGGAAGAACTATACAAAATTGAAATTACACCATTCCTCTCACAAGATGGAGGTCCTTTTTTCTCTGTATTTATACCAAAGAAAACTTATAGACTTAAGACTTTGGACTATATTATCCTAACACGCAACGTGAACATCCATTTAATTTTGGCACTAACACTTTCATTTTTTAAATTTGGACACCAAACTCTCATATGTTTATTTTTGCTTTTTAAGAGTATTATCCTTTAAAAATAAAACAGAAATCCATGGCAACGTGCAAAGACGATTATTTCAGTCCCACGAGGGAGGGCTTTGTACTTCCTAGTTTAGTTTCATATATGCTAGCTACAATGTGATTGACTTTGAATTGTGGTGTAACTTTTATTTGACTTTGGTCATGATTTACATGAAAAAAAATGTCATATATTTCATTCAACGATTATTTTTATGTACAAATAAAAAAAATCGTATCAATCATAGTTATTTGACAAAACTCAAAATTTTGAGAGAATACTTTTTATTTTATTTTATTTATTTATCATAGCTAGCTTTGAGAGAATGAAAAGTCAGAAGCCATTTAATAGATACAAACCAAAGTATGAAAAAGAGATAAAATCATAAAACCGTAAATGATAGAGGAGATTTAAACGTCAAAATATAATCTGGCCGGATTTAAGCAAGACCAATTAACCGTTAGATTTGTTTATGAAATTAAATGGCCTATAAATATCTAAATAATTTAACACGATATAGTTCATCATTATTTCATTGGCATTTTCATTTTCCACAATAATAACAATGAATTACTGCAATGGTCATATGGGTGTTAACAATGAACAACAACAACCACCCCCCTCGCTAGCTTACCGCTTCTTCTGTGCAACCATGGAAACCATCACCCGCCACCAACTGATGATGATCAGCTCAATGGAAGACGAGGCGTTTGGGTTTACTTTTGTTTCCAATGTATGATCAACTCATCATCAGCTTGTCTCAACCTGCACCAACCAGCTGCAGGCCCTCAATATGTTTCCGATGAGAAAAAAGACCCCGAAAAGTATAGTACGGATGATAAACCAACAGTTTGGGTTTATTGCAAGGCCAGACCTGATCTCTCTCTCACCATCCGTGATGGTGAAGTCATTCTTGCACCCTTTAACCCTCTTGATCCACATCAGGTACATTTTGATTTCTTATGTTAATTGTAGTAGAATGTTTCACAGTGTATTCTTGTGCCTCAAATATTATTAATGTCAACGAACGCGCTTACTGTTTCATCAATTTATTTGAACTTCAAGCAGCATTGGATCATAGAAGAGAAATTTGGGAAAGATGTGAAGGATGAAGGTTTTTCATCTTTTTCTCTGGTGAATAAAGCCATTGGCCTTGCCATGAAACACTCCATTGGTGTAGGATATTGGGTATAGATACATTTATATGCCATATATATGTCGATCGTATGAATAAGTATATATTGCAGGATCATATGTCCACAACCTGAATATTGTTGGTTTTTTAGGTTCAGCTAAAGGAATACAACCCAAACAAACTTGACAAGTCTCTTCTTTGGACTATGGGCAAGAATTTAAGTGACGGTTATAGGGCGGTTAGGGCAGTTGACAACATTCACCTGATTTTAGATGCTTTTTTTTCTTTTTTGGGGAATTTGGTAGTGGGATTCGTGATGGTAACCAAATTCTTCAGTGTGAATGGGCAGAGTTCAATAAACAAAATTGGACCATTGTTTATTATTGTAACAACTCTTGTCCGTGCAGGATTTTACGCCCGTGACATGGGAGTTGTTATGCGTGTTCTTCATCAGACGTATTTCATATGTATTTTGGTTTTGCTGTTTGTTTTGTGGTTATTATATATCTCCGTGTTTTAATGAAATAGTACTGCTTGCATTTATATTTCATATATCTCCCAATTTTATGATCAGTTATATTTCATAGTGTAATGCTTGCACTTTTACTCGTATTATACTGTGTTTTTGTAATGCTTGCACTTTTAGTCGTATTATACTGTGTTTTTTTTTAATGACAAATTTGTTACTATTAAATAGTTAGTGCTAGTTTTGACAATTATGTAATAGTTAGTTCATTTAATGAAAAGACAAGGAGGGGGTTAGAGTGTAATTAGTTCATTCTATAAATACCCCCTCCTCTCAACTAATGTAACCTTTCGACATCATTTAATCCTAATTTCCTTTCCTTTACAAATTCTAGGTTTCTCTAATTCATATTCTCCTCTAATCCTAGGTTTCCTTATACCACCTTTCACCTTACTTTCATATATCTCGAATCTAGTTTATTCTAACAATTGGTATCAGAGCAAAATCACCCTGGTGAACGATCCAAACATTTCCCATCAAATCTCACTAGATTTCGATTTTTATTCCCGCTTTTCCCTTCTCGGCACCCCCAACTCGTTTTCAATATTTTTACGTTCAAGTTTTCACCTTTTTACCCTAAATCACTTCACATCCATCCCATAAACATATCTGGAAAGTTTCAGAATCCAATTCATCCAAACAAAGTCGAAATCGTGATTCTAAGTTTCATCACCTTTTTCGTTGATTTTCGTTTTTTAGATCCTGTTATTGTTAGTTAATTTCCTTCGTACCAGTGTTTTAGAAGTTCCATTCTAATCTTTTTCATATATCGCACTTCATCTAAATCGAAAAAACAAAAAAGGGTTATTTTTAGTCATTTTCTTCAATTTTCCCGGTTTGTTGTTTCAGTCAAAACCCGGTATTTGTTCTTTTGTTCTTCAGCCGTTTTACTTCATTAATCCCGGGTTTGATATCTCGCACAAATCCCGGATTTGCTTTACCTCACTAATTCCGGGTTTGATTCCTTCTGAAATCCCGGTTTTGTCAGTTCACTTTAAGATTGCTTTGTGGCTTTGTGGTTGTTTGTGTGATTGATATATCTCATACTGGTTTACCCCAAAACCGGTATTTGATCTGTTCTTTTCCTTTCAACCTAAACGTCACTCTGTCAATTTTTATTCTCAAATCCCGGTTTTTGTTCTCAAAAAGAAACCCGGTATTTCATCTCATATTCATACCTCTTAATACTCTCTAATCCCGGTTTTTCATTAAAACTTCACTAATCCCGGTTTTACACTCTGAAACCTGGTTTTTGTACTACATTTCCTGAAACCCGGTCTTACATCTGAAATTCATACCTTTCACTTTTTCCTTTAAAATCCCGGTTTTTCACTTCAATACTAACTAATCCTGGTTTTCACATTAAACCCGGTTTTAGTACTTCAATTCCTGGAATCCCGGTTTTTTTTTTCCCTTGTGTGGTGGTGTTTTACTAAAATCTAATCCCGGTTTACCCCAAAACCGGTTTTAGTATTGTTCTCTTTGCTTCCGTATAAGCCGTTACTCTGCCCGTTTTTCCGCTCACTCTTTTCAATTCTCTTTCAATTCTCTCTCAAAGATGACTTCAAAAGATGCACTTCAGCTTGGCTCAGATGTTAGACCTCCAGTCCTCTTCCGAGATCATTTCGGACAATGGAAGATTCGATATATGGATTGGATCGAACGTCAGAAGAATCCTCATCTGATCAAGAAATCTTACAATGAAGGCTATGAGATTCCAAAGCACCCCACCTCAGGTGAAGATCTTACTCCAGATCAATTTAGCGTAGCTCAAAAGGATCGAGCTACTGCTAATCGTGATGCAAAGTCGTTTCTTCTTCAAGCTATCACAGAAGATATTTTCATTAATGTGGATGCCTGTGAGACGGCAAAAGTGATATGGGATGAGCCTCATCGGCAATTTGAAGGCTCTAAGATGGCGAGTCAGCAACGAACAAAGGCTGCTCTGACATCTTACGAACAGTTTAAGCAGCTTCCTGATGAGTCTCTCTCCGATACATACAACAGGTTCTGCAACATTGTTAATGAGATGAAGAAGAATGGGATCGTCAGGAACAATATAGAGTACAATATCAAGTTCACAAACAATCTTGATTCCCATTGGCAGAAGTATGCCACCCAAGTTACTCAGCACCAAGACACTAAAAAGATGTCTATTCATGACCTTGTTGAGACCCTTCAACTCAACGAGCGTGATGTCCTCCGTGCTAGAGAAAAGAAGAAAGTCATCGTTGCTCCCTCAACTGCTGACCCACTTGCTCTTCTTGCTGAACGTCGTCATGCCAAGGACAAACAACCCTCAGTTCAACATTATTATGTCATTGATTCTGATGATGAACTTGAGGATGAAGTTGATCCTGAGATGTCTGAGGCTGACCAAGAAATGATGAAAGTTGTTTCTCTTCTGGCCCGCTCAATCTAAAGTCGATTTCCCAAGAAAAGGTCAACTAACAACAACTTGAGAACTTCGTCAACTCCTCCTTCAAGCTACCAACATAAGGGGTTCAAGCCGAAGTCTGATTTCAAGGGAACTGCTGGCAAACCAGAAGCTAAACCTCTTCCCAAAGCCGATAGCAAATGCTATAACTGCGGATTGATAGGCCATCACGCTAAGGATTGTAGAAAGCCAAGAGTCAATAATTCTGGGTACTACACTCAGAAGGTCCTGCTTGCAAAACAAGAAGAGGCTGGTGTTGCTCTTCTTGCTGATGACTCCCATTGGCTCCATCTTACAAATGACGAATCCGAGGAGCTAAATGCCAACTCTGCTTTATGGCCACTATCACCAAGCAAAAGGAAGAAGGTGAACCAGCATCAGACTCTGACCATGCCGAGGATGAAGAGGAGGTAGAAACTGTTCAAACTTCCTCTGAATTACCTGTTACCCCTCTGACCATTGACCCCCTTCTCATGGATTTTTTAAACAAACAAAATCTAAAGTTAATAAAAGCTAACAATTTGCTGAAACAAACTTTAGAAGATAAGGACTCACAAATTTTCGAATTAACAAAACAAAGTTCATCTCTTTCAATCAAATGTGAGGATCTTATTAAGGAAATTGACTCTTTAAAGTGTCCTGAGAATGTGGAAGATATCGATCTTTTTCAAGACCCTGTCCTTCCCACAGATCAAACTGCAAGCTCTCAATGATGAGTTGTGTTCACAGATTCGAAATCTGAATGACTCCATTAAGAACTTGCAAAATGAAAAGACTGGTGAAACGCTTAGGGCAGACTCTTTGGCTGAACAAATAACAATCCTACAAGAGAATTTTGCAAAATCTACTAATATTCAGGATTTTGAAGATAAGATTGTAAGTTTAAATCATGCTTGCATGTTAAAAGACACTGCTTATCAAGTTTTGGATAAAAGAATGGATGAATTAAAAGTTGAACTATCTGAATATCAAAACATTCTTTACAAAACTAACAGGTCCAAACAAGCATTTTATCTTAATAAACCTAAATATTATCAAGATGAATTTAAAGTAGGGTTGGGTTTTGATAATCCTCAGTATCTGCTTCGAGCTATCACAGCGGTCCGACATCTGTACGATGAGGAGTACATGAGGCTCGGCATGACAATGATGTTTGTGCGTTCCCCTGAATCCTATTATGATGAGCTTGATCTCTCTCGTGTTTGCAATACCATTGTCTTGGACTGTGACAAATTGAATGCCTCTTACTTTGACCTCAAACCTCGAAGAAGACACCTTGATCGGTCACTTCTTGCTATTGAGCCTCCAAAAACTCAACTTGAAGAAGTTCTTGTTCAACAAGAATATGTTCCACCACCAGTTTGTTTAAAACCTTATGTTCCTTCATCAATTTTAGAAAAAAAAAATAAGGATTTAAAACAAAAGGTCGAGGCTCAACAGCAAGTGATTGATCATCTTCGTCTACCAAGTGAGACCCTAATTTCTGCATGCACCCTTGAGACTGAGACCGACTATGAACCCTTGCCCATCTGGGATGTTGAACTACCTGTTATCTCTACTTCTGCTTCTTGTACTGATTCTTCTGTTCAAACTGACACTTATTTCTCTGACCAAGATGAATTAACTCTTAAGATAGAACAATTACAAGATGAATCTCATGCATATCTTAGGGAGCTTAATGATTCTAGAAACCAACTTAGGGTTAAAGAAATAATTTTCCAAAGCAAAGAACTGAAGTATCAAAAGATTGTCAGAAATTTGATAAATGAAAATGATACCATGTCTAACCTTCTGAACACATCAAAGAAAACCGTCAGTTTCAAGGAACAATTAATTGAACCATCTGAATCCATAAATACACCTCCACAACCCAAAGTTACTCTTTCAAATCATGAAACCAAAGCTTCATCAAAAGACACCTCCAAGACAATCAAGACTACCAAAAAGACTGCTCCTCCTCCACAAAAGAAGAAAGCTTTGGCCCCAACCTCATACTACAAGAAAACCAATATGAAGGCAACCACCACTTCAAAACCTCAACCAACTCAAAAGAAGAACACCTCATCAAATCCTGTCACTCAAACCTCATTACCTAAACCTCAACCCAAGAAACCTTCATCAACTTCCAAGCACCAATCACCCAAACCTTTCATTCCTCAGACTTCAAAATGCCAAATGTTCAAAGATCCTATAACCGGAATTGTCCGTTTTCATGACCAATATGGATGGTTCTCCACCACCAAATCAAAACCATCTCCTCAACCAAGATCTCCTGTTGATACCAAGAAGAAGACTTATACTAACGCTTCCACTAACAATAAATTGTTTTCTTCTACAGGTGACAAGTGCATAGGTAAACGTCTGCAATGGGTTTCTTCTGCTATTTTACATGATAAATATGTCAAGAATGCCGATGCTACTTATGTTTTAAAGAAATCTTGTGTTAAAGGAGAATCAAAAGTTGGTCCTAGAGTTACGCCTATGGGCAAAAGACAATTTCATTGAAAAACTTCATCTTTGTTTGTTTTTTTATATATTTTTATGTCTTTTGAATAATATTTTATGTTTTAATGGTCTGTAATAGTTTAATTAGGATTGTGTGGTTGCTGTTTGAATTCTTATGTTTAATTTTTATGTGTGTTATGTTTTTGTTTGTGTTTGTGTGTGCTCATTTTTCTTCTCTTCTTCTTATTCTGTTGTTGATTGAATGATTCTTTCACCTTGATTCTGTTGAAATTCATATGTTTCTAACTTTCAAGGACCCTACTTTGAGTAGGTACCTAAAGTTTATTGTTGAATGCATGTAGGAAGTAATCATATGTATTTGGTACCTTGATTCCGGTTGCTCAAAGCACATGACTGGAAACAAGTCTTTACTCATAAATTTCGTCGATCGATTCATGGGAACTGTTCGCTTTGGAAACAACCATTTTGCTCCTATTCTCGGTTACGGTGATCTTGTTCAGAATGGAGTAACAATCAAGTGTGTCTCCTATGTTGAAGGCCTTGGTCATAACTTGTTCAGTGTTGGACAATTTTGTGATCAAGATCTTCAAGTTCTTTTTCGACGACATGACTGCAAGGTCTAGACTGATGAAGGAGTTGACATTATTTCCGGAACCCGTGATTGATCTTCCAAACTATTCACCATTGATCTCAACGAACTCAACTCAAAATCCTCCTTTGGCCTTGTTTCTAAAGCCACTTCGCAAGATGCTTGGCTATGGCACCGTCGTCTCTCTCATTTGAATTTTGCTACGATCAACGAGTTGGTCAACAAGGATCTGGTTGAAGGTCTACCAAATCATAAAAATGAGAGTGAAACTGTCTGCCCTTCATGTGCTGTTGGTAAGATCAAGCGGACTTCTCACAAATCCAAAGAGGTCCCCAGTTCTTAGGATTCTCTTCATCTTCTTCATATGGATCTATGTGGGCCCATGAGAGTTCAAACCACAAACGGTAAAAGGTATATTCTTGTAATTGTTGATGATTATTCTAGATATACTTGGGTTTTCTTTCTCAGGTCCAAAGATGAAACCTGTCAAGTTCTTATTGACTTCATCAAGAAAGTCCAAGTGAATCTGA
Organism: Asclepias incarnata; assembly: GCA_025447715.1. Taxonomy (NCBI): domain Eukaryota; kingdom Viridiplantae; phylum Streptophyta; class Magnoliopsida; order Gentianales; family Apocynaceae; genus Asclepias; species Asclepias incarnata. The sequence goes on from JAOEHQ010003831.1 coordinate 17,108, forward strand.
AGAAGCAAGTTAGAATCATCCGGTCTGACAATGGAACTGAATTCAAGAATGCTACCTTTGCTACTTTCTGCTCGGATAATGGAATTTCCCATCAGTTTTCTGCTGCCCGTACACCCCAACAGAATGGAGTTGTTGAACGTCGCAATCGAACTCTAGTTGAAGCTGCTAGAACCATGCTTGCTTATTCCAAACTTCCCCCATCTCTTTGGGCTGAAGCTGTCTCTACCGCGTGTTTCACTCAGAATCGTTCGATTATCAACAAACGTTTCAACAAAACTCCTTATCATGTCATTAACAACCGAAAACCCAACATCAACTTCCTTCACATATTCGGTTGTGGTTGCTATATTATATTGAATTGTTTGATGTATCTGAAAAATGTCAGCAAGAGATATTCATCCATGATACATTTCTTATGTCAAATATTGTGCTAAAGTAATATCAAATGAAAAAAAATTCTTTTGCTCTGCAACAACGTTGTACATGAACAAGCACACAGCCAATCAAATCATTATTCAGTCTTCACCATCTTATACAGCTGCCTTATTGATAAGTGTTGATTTTACATGGATTTAATATGCGAAAATGATATGAATTGTGATTGTTAATAGATGATTAGGGGCATGTTTACGTTTGTTAAGTGTTTCAGGTTCCAGGTTATTACAGTGCATTAGTTGGATCGAATTGCAAGTCGAATGAAGTGGAACTCAGAATTTGAAGCTGACCGTAACGTACGTTGGGAACAGACCGTACGTTACGTTGGAACAGAATACATGACCGTATGATGCGCTAAACCTGGACGTACCTTACGCTGGAGAAGCATATTGGACCGTACGTTACGCCACTCTGTAACGTAGTGTACGGTGTACTGGAAGTCAACTTTACAACGTAAGCCAGACGTAAACAGAAGCCATTTTGGAAATTAAAGAAGGAGAGGACCGTACACTACGTTTCATTGGACGTAGTGTACGGTGGTGAAGTGGACCGTATGATACGGCGGGTACAACGTAGCTTACGGTGGTATGTGGACACATGTGCGAAATTGTTGGTTTTAATTCAGTTTTTCAGAGATATCAAGGAGGGACTCGAAGTGGGCAGTTACCAGATATATTTCACACACACAAGGACGAATTTCCATTATCTTCCAACATCCCAAATCATCTTTTCATCACAAATCATGAAGATCAACACACCAATTGAAGACTTTATGATGATCATGCTAGGCTAATTTCCTTTAATCATTCTCATGTGAACAATTATGTAAGACAAT
>JAOEHQ010003842.1:0-18374 GCA_025447715.1 Asclepias incarnata
ACATTGATTTTTACTTTGGTAACTTTTACTTTCTTTTTACTATGTGATGATGAACTATCTTCAACAAAGTCTGAGTCGGTATCACTTTTTGTCTGCCTACAATCTACACACATCAAAAAGTAAAATAAACAATAGCTTTATAAACACCTAGGAATATTCAATTTCAATATACAACATAAATACCAATATTCAAATCCAATATCCATGATCAACTATCATATATACAAATATTCAGATCAAGTATATATAAACGAATTTGAATATTCAACAAATTATTATATGATAAATACCAATATTTCAAATCAAGTCCCCATGTGCAACTATCATATATACAAATATTTAAAGTCCATTATGCGTGAAAAACTTTGAATATTCATAACTACTCAAATCCAATATCCATGATCAACTATCATATATACGAATATTCAAATGCAGTATTTGTAAACAACTTTCAATATTCAACATATTATTATATCATAAATACAAATATTCAAATCAAGTTTCCATGTACAAGTATCGTATATACAAATATTCAAAATCCTGTATGCGTGAAAAACTTTGAGTATTGAAAAAAAAATTTCTAAATAAATTATCAAAAGCAATATTCAAATATTTATTCACCAATATCCAAATCCAACATACACCAATAACCCTAGGAATATTCAATTTGAATAATAACTTTTTAAAAAATGATATGAAAATAATCTCAAAAAATAAAATAAAAATTACCTGTTGAAGCATCTTCCACTTGTTCTTCATCACTAGATTCTGTATCTGAACTTCCTAAAGATATAATATCATCTTCTTTGTTTAAACGTGGACTTTTACCTAATTAAATAAATAAATTAATTAAAAAATAAAAATAGTATAAAAAAAATACTATTGAATAATAAAAATAATAAAAATATATTAAATAGTATTAAATTTTTTTTTACGTGTAATGGTATTCTGCGATTGAGATTTTCGTTTCGTCATTTTGAACTAAATTTCCGGTGGTGCGATAATGGCGGTGATATATAAACTTAATTTTTCGTGTTGCGATAATGGCGGTGATATATTAACTAAATTCGAGATTTGCGCGAAAATGGCGATCATTTCGTCGGATCTGTGTGTTTGTGCGTATTTGGGAAGGAAGGGTTAGTAGTTTATTATTTTAACGCCGTTAACTTCTAAAATTTCAGTTTTACCCCTCCGTGTTTTTTTAACAGGTTCTCACAGTTCTCACCATATTTGTGGTTCTCACATTAACCCCACCCTATATATATATATATATATATATATATATATAACATTAACACAGGAGTCCGGAGAAACCTTTGAGACCACCAAAACTCTCTTATTCCCGTCTCTTTCTCTTACTCTTTCTTCTTTTCTTTTTATTTTCTATTTTCATATTTATCTTTTAAAAATAAACACCATTGTTAACAAATTATATATTATATATAAATATTAATTTCCATCGATTTTGGTTGGAGTGGTTATATGTGGCTTCCTAAGTGATAGGTCGGTGCTTTATAACCTTCCTCCACTCTACGTTTCTTGCGCGGGGCGGGGGGATTTTTTTTTTTGGTTTAGGTTTAGTTTTATTTTGGGTAATATTTTGTTTGTTTGTATATTTCTTTTATAGTTTTTTGTTTTTAAGCATTTTCCCATATAATATTTTTGTTTATTTATTAAACTTTTGATTATTTTTTTCTAACTAATCTTTTTTTGGTAACATTTTGTTTAACATATATTCTTTTTATTTTTTTTTGTAATATTTTGATTTTTACATACATTCTTTTTATAAAAAAATTTGCTATATTTTTTTGTGATATTTTTTTGTTTTGGTTTGACTCCCGGATTTTTTTGTCACATTTTGTTTCTTGGTGATTTTTTGGAGTAAACATAAACATGATGGTTTTGTTGTGGTATTGCCATTAAAAAGAAAAACGGATAACCGTGACAACGCATGGATTGAATTTCCTAGTTATATAGTACTTATATATAGAAAAATTCAAAACATGATAACTAGCCGTTTTGGGCTTGACAGCTCATTTTGATGCCTATGTTGGGCTTTTGTGTCAAAAATGTTAATTAACCAAAAAAATTAAAGTTATAATCTTTATATATATTAAAAGAATGTACTTATTAACCAATCACATTTCTTTATTTTTCCAATTTGAACCTTGCTTATATCATCAATATAAATATAATAAAAAATAGAGAAAATTTTTCATTAATTTACACTTTTTGTCTTCCATCACTATTTAAACTTTTTAACCTTTCATAAAAGAAAAAATCTCACTAAATACTTAATTTAAATATAATTATTACACTTTGTAGGCTTCAACTTGAGAAAAAAAATTAAATTTTTCATCATATAATTAATTAAAAAAAATTCAGCATATTATTAATAACTCTTTTTTTTTCCATAAAATATCAAAAATTTTATATATACTAAAAAACAGTTGCTCGAATAGCTTATTAACCAATCATAACGCTTGATTTCATCAAATTAAAATTTGTTTATGTCATATTTCAAAAAGTTACGGACCCACAAAAAAATTATTATATAATATTTATTAATGTCATAATTTATTAATTAATTAAATGTTGACACTATCCAATCAAAATGATTAATTCATCTCAATCCGTTACTTTCTTAAATTTTTTCCATTATCCAATCAAAAAGAACGGATTACCATATAAAAAAATTTCTATATTTTTTTATTAATGTCATAATTTATTATTAATTTAAATATTGACATTATTCAATCAAAAAGATTAATTCATCTCAATCAATTTAATCTCCATTACTTTCATAAAATTTTCACCATCTTCATCGACATTTTTCAATCAAAAAGATCCGATTAACATATATTTCATTAATATATTTGATCATTCTGGGGTTTTCATGACAGCCTCTAAAATAATGATGTTATAGCAAAATTTAATTTAACACATGTGTTGGTTAAAGGTACACATGTTTTCAATTAAGGGTGTGATAGTTTGTTAGAAAAGAAATAAATGAGTATTCTACTATTATTGCTATTAATTCTCTCTTTGGATAGATGAAAGCGACAGACGACAAGTTGTTTTGCAGTTAAATTTCTATTATGTATTTAGTTTTCAATCTTTTTTCACCAAATTAATAGATTATTTTGAATTAGAAATAAGGGGCAGAGTGGTCATTTAAATTGTTATTAAATATTTTTTTTATCAATGGTTGGTTTGTAGACAACGTCTAGTTTTCACACACGGATAATTGTAGGTTGTAATCTTTCGAGTTTAATCGAAAAGGATCTCAAGATGTTAATATGCAACAAACATAACATGTTTCAGAACTATATTTTTTTACTTTGATTTTACTTACATACATACTTTACATTTAAATTTACTAGTTTATTTTTCATATTATAAGTTTTTTATGGTAATATTAGACTAAATATCCGACGAAGTAGAAGCATATATATAATAATTTATTTTTATCTTAAAAATATTATAAACATCCTATGTATTTAACATAGGGAGTAACGATATATTTGATAGCGTTGGAACTTGGAAGTAGTCGAGATTTTTGTTTTGGGCTTGATAGCTCATTATGGTGCCCATGTTGGGCTTTTGTCAAAGAAATGTTAATTCATCAAGAAGGCTTATAAACAATGACATATTTGACAGCATTGTAACTTGTAAGTAGTCATGTGAGATCCACATCAACACCATAGATCCAACTATCCAAGTAGAGGTGCACAAAAAAACCGGTTAACCGAACCGAACCGCTTTGTGACCGATAACCGAAACCGGTTAATAACCGATACAGTACAAACCGGTTATAGGTTAGGAATAACCGCCGATTACAAACCGATTAGTATATTTTTTTTCCCCAAACCGGTTACTAACCGGTTAACCAGTAACCGGTTATCTTTTAAAACCAAAAACCGGTTAACCGGTTTAGTTATATATGTGGGAAAGAGTGAGAAGGTTACCAACCAGGTTTCTTTATAATATATATATATATATATATATAATATAATACTGAATGGGAACATACATCATGAATTATTGGATCTTCACTTTTGTACGCTCTGTTTCTTTCACCAAGTCACCATCACCAAGTCGATATGTATCTACCCACTTGATTATAATCTTAACTCATATGTATCTACCCACAGAGAAATACTCATATATACATATTTACCTGTAAAGTAAACCCATCTATCAATAGTCGATATAGTCTTCACCGTTGAGTCCGTTGACCATGGCTGCAACTTTGCTAGAGTCGACATCTGGTTTCACTTTGAACAGGACCACGTGTTCGACGATTTTCTGTTGACCGACGGACATTTTGATCGGGTGGTTGTTGCGACCGTGGATGAGATGGTTCAGGCGGCGGAAAATAGGTTGAATAGGTGAGAGAGATAATGAGGGAAGTAATGATTTTTGTGGACATCACTCAAAATCAGAAAAAAAAAGAGAAACCAATATGTGATGATGACGGATTGAAACTAGAAAGAAGGATCTAGAAAAGAGGTGTAAATACCGGTTAAAAAAAACCCGACATAGGTTAACCGGTATCGGTTAACCGAATATTATTAACCGTAACCGGTTATATCGGTTCCAGTTTTAAAACATAGAAGCCGGTTATTAACCGATACCGGTTATTTTTTTATAAAAAAAACGGGTTTCGGTTACTACCAAAAATAACCGAACCGGTTAACTGTTTCTTGCTCCTCTAGGTAGTATTCTAAAATTTGGTCCACAAAGACTGGGTCACAAAACGGGCTTTGAAGTGGGCTTAGAAAGTAAAACAACCAACGTTTTTAAAATACTATTATCAGAATATCATACTATCATAGTACTACTTTTTATTAAGAAATTTATACAATTTTTATTATAACCCCCAAAATATTTTTATTTGTTTTAAAAATAAATAAAATAGTCCGTCATTTCAAAATTATGTGAGAATTGAAACTCTCTTGATACTAAAAACTGCTAATTGTGAAAAGTAAAACTCTGTTTTGGTTGTCCCTCGTCCCCCAAGAATTTATCATAACATGGTAACACACTAACACCCATGAAAAAAGAAATTTGAGAGTAAAAGATTGTTTAGAAAATTTTAATATAACTCCCAAAACTTCATAAGATGAAGATTATGTGTTTATACATAATAAAAAATTTTAATAAAAAAAATTCCTACTAATATTATATATTTATAAATTATAAATTATAATATATACAGACTATAATAAAAGAAATTTTCTTAAAAAAGTATTTTAATCTTTTCAGGTAGCAAATGGACGACTAATAAAAAATGATGAACCACAGGGATAATTCATGATAATTTCCTTAGAGCATAGGAGAAAAAATTTACCCACACGTGAAACGTACATGATGACTTAATGGGTGCATTCTAATGACACATAAATTGAAAGACAAACGTTGATACATAAATAGAGTTAAGGAAATAATGCACATACGTGTATCATGCATTAACTGATTTGTAATAACTAATAACTACTCTAAATAATAATTCAAAACTAGTGGGATACTCGCGTAATGCGACAACGGTGTGGTGGCGACTGTTGGTGGTGGTGGCAGCGACAAATAATGCATGTAATTGATATAAAAATAATTAATGTTAAGAGGTAGTGTAGGTGAATATACTTTAAAGGATACTAAGTATAAATATTACATCTTTTTAACACTTCCAAAAATAAAAAATGTTGAAATCTTATAAAGGATTCAAAAGACAACCATGCTTAAAGTTTAGCAAAAGTCATAGAATTAACTCCTTATCTACTGACCAAGCATGTACGTTGGAAAGCGAGGTAACTGAAGAAGAGATTCGTATTGCCGTGTGGGATTGTGGTAGTGATAAATCCCCGGGACCGGATGGTTTTACGTTTGGGTTTTTGAAATCGTTTTGGGATCTTTTTAAGCAAGATGTGTTCGACTTTGTGACCCGTTTTTTCAACACAGGTTACTTTCCTCCTGGGTGTAATTCGTCTTTTATTACTCTTATCCCAAAAGTCATTAATCCTCTCTCTGTCGATGAATTTCGCCCGATCAGTTTAATTGGCATACAATATAAGATTGTTACTAAAATTTTGGCGAATAGATTGGTCAATGTGTTGGACTCTTTGGTTAGCCCTTCGCAATCGGCGTTTATCAAAGGACGAAATATTCTGGATGGGCCGTTAGTTTTGAATGAAGTTGTTGACTATCTTAAAAAGAAGAAGAAAAAAGCTTTGTTTCTTAAATTCGATATTGCTAAAGCATATGACTCACTCGATTGGAATTTTCTGTTGACCATTATGTCTTTTATGGGTTTTGGCCGGCGGTGGATTAATTGGATCTCTGGTTGCCTTTATTCCACTCGTTCTTCTATTTTGGTTAATGGATCTCCTACTAAGGAATTTTCTGTGGAACGTGGCCTTCGCCAAGGGGACCCTATTGCTCCTTTTCTTTTTATTCTGGCGATGGAAGGTCTCCATGTTATGTTGGAGGATTTAAAGGCTGCTGGGACTATTCGTGGTATTCAGGTTGGTGATTTATGTTTATCTCATCTCATTTATGCTGACGATGTTTTATTTTTGGGGGAGTGGGATGAGGATAATCTTCGGAATATTATGTCCGCTTTTTCTTGTTTCCATTTGGTTTCGGGTTTAAAAATTAATTTAATTAAATCCAAGCTTTATGGTGTTGGGGTTCGTAGCGGGGAAATTGATTCTTTTGCTAATCTTGCGCAATGCGGTAAAGACTCTTTTCCTTTTGTTTATTTGGGGATACCAATTGGTGCTAACATGAAGAAACTTGTGTCTTGGAAACCTATTATTGATAAGTTTTCCAAGAGGTTGTCGAAATGGAATTCTAAACTTCTTTCATTTGGTGGTCGTCTTACTTTGGTATCCTCGGTCCTTGGTAGCTTGGGTTCCTACTATCTTTCCATTTTTCGTATGCCTAAAATGGTCAATAGAAAACTTGAATCGCTACGGAGTAATTTCTTTTGGGGAGGAAGTGATGGTTGTAAACGTTTACATTGGGTTAGTTGGGATCGGACCTTGGCTAGTAAAAATAAAGGAGGTCTTGGCATTGGGTCTCTTGATTCTTTCAACAAAGCTATGTTGCTCAAATGGAAATGGCGTTATGCTAATTGTCCGGGCTCGTTATGGGTGAAAGTGTTGAAGAACATCCACAAACCGGTTTCTTTGTGGGACTCGTCCTCTAATGTCGGTGCTAAACTTGGAATTTGGAACCAAATATGTAATGTGGCGCATGAATTACACCACCTAAATATTATTCCATTTAATACTTTGGAGTTAAAAATTGGCAATGGCAATTCATTTACTTTCTGGTATGACACGTGGTTTGGTGATGTCCCATGTTATATCAAGTACCCTCGGCTATTTACTTTGGAACAACACAAGTCGGTTCTTTTTTCTGATCGTTGGAATGGCGATATGTTTGTATCGCATTGGCGGAGACCTTTAAGGAGAGGTGTTGAGGAGTCAGAATGGGTGGACCTTCAAGCAAATTTCCAACACAAATTTCCAACACGTGGTTTGTAATGATAGTGCGGATAGATGGGTTTGGAAACTTGGTGACTCGAATTTGTTCTCGGTCAAAGCTACCAGATTAGATTACATATTGATGATCGTGTTCTTTCACCAAGTGCCATTACGACTAGATGGAATTCTTTTGTCCCAAAAAAGTAAACATTCTTGTATGGAGGTTGCTTCTTGATCGTATCCCGACTCGTGAGAATCTCTCAAATAAAGGAATTGATATTCATTTGGTCATATGTCCTCTTTGTTCGAGTGCCATTGAAACCTCGGCTCACCTTTTTCTTGAGTGTCAGATTGCTAAAAAAATTTGGAGGTTGATTGCTACTTGGCTTGCACTTCCCTTGGTCCCGCAAACTAATAACTTGGTTGATACATTTTTGGCTCTTGGCAATTTCCAAATGAAGAATTCTATGAAGCATTGTGTGGAAGCTATCCTTTTTTGTATGATTTGGGTGATATGGAGTTACAGAAACGAACAAGTTTTTTCTTCGGGACGTACTCGCTTGGAGACTCTTTTTGACTCTATCGTCTCTCAGTCTTTCCTATGGATCACAAGTAGATGCCGGAAAATGCACATGTCGAGGGATAAGTGGCTTCAGAATCCACTTTTGTACTTATAGTTGGGTCCTTTGGGTACCGCTTTCGGGTTCGTTTCCTTGGGGTTTATTTGAGTAAGCATAAAAAACATTGCAGAGTGAAAACCGGTGGCTCGGCCTCTGTTAATGAGGATTTTTGTCACGTCTCGTCTGGTAATTGGCGTGAGTTTTTTGATCCTTTTTGCTTGCCTCGCAGTTCAAACCTCAAGATGTATCTAGGATATGGTTGTTTCTTTGTGTTTATCCTAGGTATTGTAATTGTAACTGTATTTGTACATTACCTTCATCTAGTATTTTGCTAGATGTTGTCTTATTTATAATATTTTGCCTTTCTAAAATATATATATATATATATATATATATATATATATATGTTTTGGTTAAAATAAAACAAGTATTAAAGTAAAACAAATAAAACAATAATTTTCTCTTAATTGGAAATCTTTGTGCATCAATCTATATACTTGTATTCTATGAATCTTCGTGCATCAATTTTATCAAGATCCAATGGTCAAGATCTTATCTTATTTGTTTTACTTTAATATTTGTTTTACAATAACCACTCCCTATATATATAATATATATTAAATTTAAATTGGTGTGACGATGTGAGGGGATTGATGATGATAAAGTTGCTTTAATGATAAATGATGAACATGAGACGAATATAATAATTATGGTTGATAGGCACATTACAGGATTTGATATCCTCTATGACGATGATTAAGACGATCATGATAATTGAGGTTGATATGTATATTATAGGATTTGATATCCTTTATTATGATGATTGTGCTGATTTTTATGTGATGTGATATGCCTTATGCATGAATGAAATGATTTTGATGAAATGTTTTAAATGGCAAACCTTTTGTCATACTAACCTGTTATCTTATTCAACTTTAGCTGACACTTGTTTTGTTGAATGTGTTGTGTTCCTCAAGTTAGAATGTGAAGATTATTGAAATGCATGTGAGGTTGTGTAGCTTGAAAGATAGAAGAATAAATGAGAGGACATTAATTACCCACTAGACGACTTTATTTAATTAGACGTTTGTTTATGTTGCTTTAATGTCGAATGTAAATTATGGATTTCCTTTTACTATGGTTATGATATGCAATAAGTAACACCAAAAGTTTTTGATTAACCGTTTCGTTAGAAATTGGTTAAGTTTTTTTTTAAAGCTTCAGTTACAGTTTGACGTGGTTAGGTAAAATATTTGGAAGTCCATATTTCTGAAAGTTGGGTATTACACATACTTAGCATTATGGTAAGTTAGAGAGAAAATCATTGACACGACACACCCATGACAGATATGAAAAGGCGAGTTTAGGTTGAGAGACTATATGAGTCTGATCAAACAAGTTAACACGTTTAATATGTGGAATTGGATTTCAATTATTGTCTGAAACTCGTTTAGTTTTAAACTACATGTAAGAAAAATTTTAGATTAAATATTCATATTCTTCAAAAACTATAACTATTTTACATTTTTTTTTATATTTATATTTTAATATTTAATTTATTCAAAATATTTTATGTTTGTTTATCCTCGGATCATATTACTTATTGTGTGGATTCAAAATATCAAAACTATGAACTTATAAGTTTTATCATGTAATTTTTGATTAAATGTGGTTGTAAATGGGTCTATAAGATAGTCGTGTACAAAAAAAAAAAACGAAACCGAAAACCAAAACCGGTTTTGACCAAAAACCGGTCCGATTTTGGAAAACCGGCCAGATTGGGACCGGTTTGGCATTCCTATCATTAGAACCGGTTTGGGACCGGTTTTTCAGGAACCGTTTTGTAAATCCAGTTACAAACCGGTTTTAGGAGCTATGCAATATATTGATGATACAACTTACTGGTGTACATAAACTTCACCATTGGCAACACCCAAAGTTATTGCTACTCTACTCTACTCTACTCTCTCTCTCGCCCGCTCGCTCGCTCTCTCTCCACCCAACCGGTCACCATTATCCTCTAGACCTCTACCCACACCACTCCAACACCAAGCTCTACCACCACCACTACACTGAGAACCACAACCACCACCCCTCACTATTGGTCACCATTAGCACCAGCAAAACCAGCATCGTTTTTTTCCAACACCTGCAAATTCACCTTCAAAGAATCAAAACCGGTAAAAATATGTCCAAACTGGTAAAAACCGATTTTGAGCGGGTTTTTTTGAACCCGAACTGGTTGAACTAGTTTGGAACCAAATTGATTTTTGGTCAAAACCAGTTTTGACCGTTTAAACAAAAACCGGTTATATATACCACTATTATAAGACAAAACTGTTATTAATTTGGTCCGGTTTGAGTTTGAGTTCAACTTGTCAAAATAATCATTAAATGTGTTGGATTTAGGTTGAGATGTATGAAAACTCCAACTCCAACTCCAACTCCAACATGAAGATGACACAATTTCCACCCCCAGTATGTTTGACACGAAGATGACCCAATTTCCACCCCTAGTATGTTTGACAAAATGACACGCAACTTATGGAAGCTAAGGTTGTTGATTTTCATAAACTTAAGCTCATAATTTTTGTTCGTCAACCAAAGGTTGTTTTAATAGCTTATGTTTTCATAAGCGGATAAGCTATACACAATAATAGTTTTAAATTGCTTAATATTTAGTTTTTAAAATTTCATAGTTACATGGTTTATAATATATATAGAAAGGAAAATTCATATGCACATAAATGATGACACATCGTATGCGTGTAACTGTAGTGTGGATATATGTTTTTCTTTTACTATCCAGAGGTTCTCCCAAGACTACGGATAAAACAAAATCAAAACCATTAGGACATACCTCAAAATTACAATTCATGGTCTAACATATTTTAGCTCAACATGATCAAGACTGGTCACTTTCGACCCCTACTCAGATGATACACATTACTTCATAACATTCATTCTGATTTTCCGCAATCCATTAGTTAGCTTAACCCAGCAATCAAATTCATAAGCTTTAACCTGGTCATCATTCACACTAGAAGCAGGCAACCTGATTTAAGTAAAATTTTAAAAGTACAATAGAAATGAGTAGGACAGGTCAAACGAGTAAAAACCATCTTAAAAATCCATACAAAACTCTGCAACGCGTTTTATTTCAAAATACAGACAGAAATAAGAATCTTTAATCAAACTTGAGTGTTGAGACATTAACTATTTCTAAAACTCAAATGATAAAATGCAGGCACTTACCCAGTTTGGCCCGGTAGCCAAAAACTTACCCGCTTTGACTTGTCAACCGGCCCATTTTAGCACACTATCAAATGCTATAGTTCAGTAACTAATGTACATGTCGTAAGATTACTACACACCAAAAAGCATACACTATTGAAAACAAAGACAAGACGGAGTTAACGCTCTTTATACCAAGGTTTGCAACCTTCCTCAACAAATTCAAAACCCCTTGAAAAATAAAGGAAAAAAAACTACCCACCAATAAGATGATATAGAACTACTGAGATAGTAAACTCTGCATTAGACTTTGTACATTGTTAGAACACTGCAAAAAGGGCCAATACCTACCCCTGTAGATGATTTATACTACCTGAACTGGCAAGAATGCAGTCAGTTATCAATTTCAAGTTTAGGCACAATCTTTTGCTTGTTTGCACTCAGATTATTCTTCCTTCTGTCCTGAATTTCTCGAACATATTCCGTCACAATGACATGGAACTTTGGAGCAAACCTGTTTGTAGAAGTAACGTTTAGACCAGCCTTCCTCAATGCACGAAAGACATGTTGCTGGGCTTTCATAAAGTGCATGCTGCAGAGACAAGGCACAATTGAGCGTAGTACTGGCTTTAAACATGGTGAAAGTCCTCCATGCGAGCTAAAGGTACAGCAAAATGAGGCTGAATATTGTTAGAACTTAGACAGTAGTGTTCAAGATAATCAATTACTGCACCTAAATACAGATGTAAGTACAAGTATAAACTAGAAGTGGCAATTTCCGGCCAGTTAAATATGAATGGGTCATTTCGGTATATGTCTTGCCTTTAACAAGCCAAATGGGTAAAATTCAAAAAAAAAAAAATCAATTTATTTAAAAATCACATTATTGTTGAAATTATATAACTACTGTAAATCTGTAATCATATGACACTCATGAATATTAATTAAATAAGAATATGAACTTCGACAGAGAGTGTTTCGTGTTAGCTAAATTGGACGTGTACCCATCTGACCCGTTACCAACCCACGCAATATAAACAAATAATTCCAGAATCCATGTCCTCGATAAAAGAAAGATCAGGGTGGCTATTCGTTCACCTAGTGTGCAAATATACTACCAACCATACTTGCATAAAGAAGCTTGAGAAAGGAAACCTCTTCAATTGCAAGAGTATTAATCCCATATTAAATATTGTTGTTAGGTGAGCACAAAAGCATGTATTTATAGCAGGTGGCCTCACTATTACATGAAACCTCAAATTTCCCTTATGTAATTTAAAAATCAGTGAACGACAAAAACTACAGGTTGAGAAGAATGTAACCATTGGACTGTCTTTTTTTTATAAGCAACAAAATCATATTAATCATGAGCTTCAAGCACCTTAATCTGGACATTACTTCTCATTTTTTTTTTAAAGAAAACTATTCACACACTATTACTATCATCACAAATTTGTTCCAAGTGGGACTGCTACCCACAACCTCTTAATTGAAGGGTCTTAGCAGAGATACTAGTGAGATTCTCATAAAATAAGATTCAAGGTCACATGCTTCTAGATAAAAAAAATAACGTCTCCATGCAATTATCATACATCAACGTCATAACTTAGACTACGCCAAAGGGGTTCTCTTGCAGTATTCCCTATGAGTAACAAACTGATACATAGTATCTGAAACAAACAAAAATCTGTTTAAACATAACCAGAGACAAGTACTCAATTCAAAGTACACACTACACACACACACACAAAAACCCGTCTAAAGAAAAGCAAGATCAGACAAGCAAGATCATTGACAACAGAGAAATGCTTCATATATTACGAGCCTGTGATACATAATTCAACAATTCTAGGTACATACAGAAATAACAAATAGCTCTGCACATACAAATCAAATAATTTACAACGGTAGGTAATAAATTTCATCACTACAACGCTAATAAACCATATTTTTCTTCCTTCTCTGGTAATCTCTTAGACCCTACTTGTCATTAATCATATAACAAACGTGGAACTCACGCAATTGCAGTCAATTACTAATCCAAATCCCACAAATCATCACAGCATTACACTAAACTTGACACGTAGCATACAATTCGACAAACCAATAAAAAAATCCAACAAAATACACCAAAAAATATAACAAACCTCTTGACGAAAAACTCGCAAGGCTTATACAACTGTTGTTTCGGGTCGGATAAAATATGAACATGACAAAACTTGGTCAATGTCATAGCTTTCGACTTACACCCATTAAAAGCACACTGCACACTCACATTCCCTGCATCATTAGTCACTATTCCTTTATTATCAACACTAATAACTTGCTCCAAATTAACATTATTATTATGACTAATTTCTTCTTCATTTTTTCCAATTTCTTTAGGAACTTCCTGTAGAAAAGGACTAATTCCAAATTTCCACAAATACTCTCTATATCTAACCCTAACTTCCTCCATTAACCCCCAATAATGATCACGGTAACACTTTGACAACTGTTTCATGTTGTGTGACCGGCGACGTAGAACCTGCTGCCGGTGTAACTGACCGGAATTCGACAGGTACGTGTCTTCCGGGGACGGTTTGATTCCGGCGACGGAATTGGTACCGTCGAGGGGATTGTTAGGGTTTTGGTGAGTGGAATTCATTGTAGGATGATGAGAGAGTGTGTGGTATCGGTGTCGCGGCGGCGGTGGTTTTATTGCATTGGTGGTGGCCGGCGGCGGAATTGGCGGCGTTAGGGTTTTGTTGGTGGGGTGGGAGACATTGTAGAGAGAGAAAGTGTATGAGAGAGAGATAAAAAGAGTGAGGTGGTGGTTTGTAAATTTTTAGGATAGTTTGTTTTATGGAAGTTGTTTGTTAGCCCTCTCATTTATAGTTTGGTTTCGATTTGGTCTAGTGTTTTGAGTTTTTACATATGTATTTGATATGCAAAATAAAAAACAAAAAAATGCTTGAGATTGGTGTTTTGTCTCCCGCTTTAAGAAAGTGAGAGGTTTGAGGATTCGAATCCTCAAAACCCCCAACAAAAAAATGGGGCATTTTGGGCTTCATCCTAACAAAAAAAAAAGGGGCTTATTTTAACCTTTGATCCATAGCTTTTTATTGGACTTGCATAATATTTTTTATTGTAGCGTAGTTTTTTTTTTTAATTTTTCTTTTTGAAGTAGCTTTTTTTGGTTTTTAGTTTTTAATTTTCCTTTTGATCCTTTTTGGTTTTGATCTTTCGGTTTTTTGTTTTTTTTTTGCCATACTTAAGACATGCCTATAAACATTAAACAGCTTGCAAAATCATATATACTTAACAGACTAACTTTTAGAATTTTCACTTTAAACCCCACAGGTTTTCTAGCTTTTTTTTACCACTTACTCTTTTGACTTATCTACTAAACTTTTCGAATTCTTATTTTTGCCCCATAAACTTTGAACCCCCAGGTTTTTTACCTTTTATTTTGACCACCTAATTTTTTTTTACTTATTTGAGGTTTCAATTTGTTTTGCTTTTTGCGTTTTTACCAAACTATTTTATTAGATAATTGCAAGCTTTTGAACGATATTCGCCTGAGCTATTTGGATTTATAAATAGCATAACGAAAGTGCATCAAAAACAAATGCAAACATGATAGTTGGAGCATCATAACGAAAACATAGGTTTTTGACTACCCCTTGAAAAAATTTGTGGGTATTTTCAAGTATCCGGCCCATTAACGCAGACGTTTCCGGAAACCAACGTCGCCCATCGGACGGGTCGAGCCTACTAGTTTGAATAATTTATAAAGATAATAAATACTTTATATTATATTATCATTTCATTGTTTTATGTTTTTATCGATGGGAACTTTTTCCATTCTTCTTTCAATTTCTAGTAAACGTTGTTAACTAAAGTAAATTGTAAATATTTCAATTCAATGTAATGGATTAGGATTAGAGCCAAATGATAGCAATTTTATTTTTCAATGAACATCAGTTCAAATGCTTGAGATGAAATATCAATGACATTAATAATGGAAAAGTTTTGGGTTCAAGCTAGCCTCACATGTGACAAAAAAATTAAGGTTTCATGTTAAGTAAGACGGTTTTCTCTCACCTTTGGTGGGTTCCTCCCGATGGTAGTTTACGGGTCCGGTGCTCGGGGAATGGAGATGATCGGATGGGTTAGTAGACCGCCAGTGATCTAACTGGACCAACTTGCCGTTAAAAAAAAAACCAAACAAACAAACAAAATTACAACATTCGAAAAGAACTCAAAATTAGAGAGGAAAAATAAAAATAAATGAATTACACACATCGTCTCCATGTAAAACATTAACAATATGATGTCTGAAGTATAAATATCAAATGTTCTTCTCATCACAATATCATAAATTTAGATAGGTGAGTAAGTTTAAAAGTTAAAACCAATACATTTCCTGGTTGGCATTTGAACACAAAAATGAATGTCATTTTTGAGCACCATTAATGATGAGTGAAGGTATGGTAGTAGCAAAAAGAATATGACTGAAAGATCATGAATAGTCTGACAAAATTGGTGGCACCTTCATCACCCCTTTTACTCTACTCTCTTCATTTATGGCCGGTACAATCCTGTTAACCCACATCTCTCATCAGTAACTTTCTTACCAATCATTGTAGGGTTACAACTCATTATGCATACAGTACAAACATTACCCGATGATCAAAGCTAGCTTGAATCCATGGTCAACAACAAACTGATCTATAATCAATTGATCATACACTGCACCCAGCTAGCTGTGACTTTATCTACACTCAATAGAACTACCACTACTATATATACAGTTGTACTTTTGAGTTTATTAAAGACCTCATCTTTTAATTAATTAGTTCTTAATATTATTCATCTGAAAATTTAAAGAACCATGAGAATAAAAATGGATTGATAAACCAAATAGATTTTCACTGTTCAGATTACTTGGCCGGAGAAAATCAAGCATTCGACTCAAGTCTACATGGCCTAATCGGATATATATGCTCGTGACCGTTTTTGAACCTCGCGTAACTGGATATACTTGTGATCGTTTCTGAACCTTTTACTTGACCAACCCAAAAATGCTTACCTAGCAAGATTTGAAAACTCACGTGAGAATATAGGGATGTACCATAATGATAGTTAAAACTTCATTCAAAAATAAAAGATAGCATAGCAATCATTCTTTCAAGGAAAGTTACATGCATAATCTGTAGTCAAGTTGGCCAGGAGAATGCAAATAATTTGTATCATATCTTTTATTAATTTTGAGTTTTGTGACGGTTAAATTAAATAATACAAGTCTTAAAAATATGATGGTTAATTAGTAAAGCATAAAAAATAACTTGTTCCATGAAAAAAAAAAAAAGGTACAATAATATGATGTTATTGTAGCTAAATAGCCCTACACAAATTAAACTGGAAATAAAATTTATGAACTTTATAGACTTTTTTTTAAAGTGCATGAAAATACATAAAACTGAGATATTTGTTGCAATGAAAAAACTATATATAATTACTCGTATACGATTCAACTCCTCCAAGCGCGTTAATTGCGACACACTAGCTGATGACATTCCATAATTTGGATTACTAATAGGAGCAGGATTACTAGTTTAACATGATTCAATGGATTTGTAACCCGGCCTTACTTTGCGTATAACTTTTTAATTACTAGCACCTTACTTGTCGTAATAAATTAAAATTACCGTTTTTATAAAAAAACAAATAATATCAACATATTTTTAATATCATTTTTCATTCCTTTCTCTATTTCCAACAACACCATCGATCTCCATTCATATCTGACGGACGCTAGGCAATCCCAGTTCGTCAGCTTAGCATTAATAAGCTTGCTAAAAACTTTGAATTTGACTTTAAAACTTAAAATTCTTGATTTAATATAGTAAATGTAGATAACCTAAAAGACTATCCATATATATATATATATATATATATATAGGTTATGGTTAAAATAAAACAAGTATTAAAGTAAAACAAATAAAACAACTATTTTTTCTTAACTAAATATCATTGTGCATCATGAAAATCTCCGTGCATCAGTGTATATACTTGTGTTATGTTAATCTTCGTGCATCAGTTTTTATCATGATCCAATAATCAATATCTTATCCTATTTATTTTACTTTAATACTTGTTTTACAATAACCAACCCCTATATATATATATATATATATATAATCATGTTTTACAAAAAATAAAATTTTACTTTTAATACGTGTGTAGTTGTAAACGTTACATGCTTACATACAAGTATACAACGTGCATGATAACAAGTGACTTGGCCAAATATTATATTATATTATAATAACCTTCATACCTTCTTGTATTTCATACAAATTTGATTTGATAATTATTTATCATATCAATTTTTATAATTTACACAAATATTAAGTAAAAAATTATATGTTTACTGAAATATAAGACAGAATAAAAACATTTGCCTGTCATTTAATAAGTTTATATAAAACATAATCAATGTGAAAATCTACATAGCCTAAAAACAAGATTCATAAATTAGAGATGAAATTTGCAACATACAATTATTATTTTTATCAAAACAATAAATATAAGATAGAATAAAAACATTTGCCTGTAATTTAATAAGTTTATATAAAACATAATCAATACAAAAATCTACATAGCCTAAAAACCAGATTCATAAATTAGAGATGAAATTGTAACATATAATTTTATTTTATTTTTTTATCAAAACAATGTAATGAGTTGATACAAACTACAAAGTAAAATCCCCCATATTATAGTGACCAAATAATTACTACCTATTTAAAGAGATTTGCTGTAAACAGTAAAATACAAATACGGTAACACAATGTACAACAAGTCAAGCCGTTGTTATCTCGCCGCCATAATTTAGTAATTTACACTCCCATATATATACATCTATTAATTGGTGAAGGTTCAAGCTTTCTCAACATCAAAACAATTTTTTTTTCATTCCAACATTATTTTGCAATAATTATGGCTACCTACCAAATATATTGACTTAGTATATTTTATATAT
>JAOEHQ010003853.1:0-18374 GCA_025447715.1 Asclepias incarnata
CTTTACGTGTTGCCTCCAATGTATGTGTATATGTATGCAATTATATTCACTAAGCGTTGGCTTATTGTTTAGTTGTTGTTCCCTTTTTATAGGTGTTTCTGGAAGTAAGAATTGAAGAAGCATTTGGTTTTTGAAGTTGCTAGTAATATTGAAGGTATAGGCCATTGGTAATGAAATGGCGAATTTTGATGTAAGGTTTAGTGTTCTTTGATCCTTGGCTCAAGATATAGACATTGTCGTTTTGTTGTTGTTATGGCATTTGCAAAGTTTGGGTCAAACTCTTTGTAAGTTGTATATTATGGTAAATTGTCACTTTGGGACAATGGCGGGAAAATGACCCGTTAATTTTGTAAATGTCATTTTGAAGGAATGTATGATATGAAAATCTTGAAATGGTCATTTGGCTAGTCTACAGTTTATAAATGTTAATGTTTCTAATTCTGGTCAGATTCTGGTGTCTTTTGATTTAGTCTGGGAATAAAAAGGAGAAAACTCGCCGAGTCTGGAGGCCAACTCGTCGAGTTAGATTGTCAACTCACCGAGTTAAGTTGTCAACTCACCGAGTTAGGTTGTCCAACTCGTCGAGTTGGGTAGCTGACTCATCGACATTCAATTGTTTTTGCCTCAAAAAAATTTCATTTCGTATGTCCAATCTCGACGAGACCAATGTTGGTCTCGGCGAGACAACGTTTGTTTGTGTGTCTCGGTGGGTTAATCTCGGCGAGATTAATAAAGGTCTCGACGAGACAATAAAAAAATATATATATATTGTGTAATTGGGTCGAGTCGTTTCAGTTTGTTATAATTAACTTTATACTGTCATTTTACAAAGATATAATTAACATACATATCCTATTAATAATTTTTGATACAAAACTTCTTTTAAAATAATAGTATCATCAAATCTCAACATGTCATATTTATAACTATTAATTATATTATAAATTATAACAAAAAACTTAATATGTTTAACCCGCGTATTACGCGGGAAATAATCTAGTTGTTTAATAAAATAGTAGAAACTACCTGCAAAACGACTAAAAACAGAAATGCACAAAAACTAAGAGATGGAACACCAGTACCCATATTATTTATTTTAAGGATTGACTTGCTCACCCATAGATGCGCCCAGGCGGCCCACCCCGTTATCATCTATGTTGGTTATTTTATTGGAAACTAACACTGGTCTAAGGCTTATGTTATGTAAATGAAAAGAGAAAGGGGAAACAAAGATATTACCCTTTGATGATTTGGTCTTACACAACAAACAAGGTTATATACATTTTGTTTTACTATAATTAATTATTATGTTTCATTACTTATTTTGGGATTAATTAGAGTGGAAAAAGATGTTTAGCCTTTCTTTTTGGTATTAATAACACACACTGTCACTTTTTATACACTGTTTTAGTTGTTATCACTGTCACTTTTCCTTCTGTGATAATTCCCATTATTTTTTTTATTTTTTTTAAATATGTGAATTACTCGCAAATAGTTGTTTTAAATGGGTTCGCGCTAAAGAGTCCATCACAGAATATATCCCTAATTTAAACCTCTCGATGAAAAACTTGTTGAGAGAATAATCTTATTCTCACTTATGGTAAAATAGCTTAATCTTATTCTTGGTTGTTTATGGTGTACTTAGTATGTGGTTAGTCTATGTAGGTTGCGTTGATGAAGTGTGTTCAAGACTTAGAAAATGCAAGTTATAGTCAAGGGACTAAAAGTGTCAAGAGAAGAACAGGAGGGGCTTTTTGGTTTATTCTTGGAAGATGGGTTACTTGGAAAACGGTTTAATATATAAACCGTGTTTATATAAATTACATAATTGAGACTCATCTTCTTCCCTTATTGAGATAGAATCCCTAATCCCTATTATCTCTATATTTTCTTCTTTTACAATTCGATCATCATATTGTGTTAGTTATCATCTTGATATATTTTGATCTTTGTATATTCTAAACATTCTCTTATTGTCCAGTTTTTTATCTTGTAAACTTATTATTATAATAATAATCATCCAACTTTTGTGATTGTGATTCTTGTTTTCGATTGATTCTAAGAAAACTTACAAAACTCTTATCACCCAAAGATCTGGAGGGGAAAACTCAAACAGGCCCACCATAGGCGGAAATTAAATACGTGTTAATACACACTTATAAATATATACATTTTTATTTCTAGTCATGAGTTATTTCTATTTCTTTACATGCATAAAGTAATTTTTATTTTTTATATTTATACACACTTATAAATATATACATTTTTTACATGTTTAAAAATACGGAAGAAACTAACAAAATTATACATACTTTTTAAAAAAAGGTATGTAAAAATTAAAATATTTGTTGTAGTGGTTGGCTTTTTGAAGCATACTGATGCAGCTACAATATATATCAATTCGGCAATCGGCACCTCCATGATGGCTTACTTCTAAATAGTTAATTAATTAATTGTCTAGTTTTTAATTTTTTATTGTTTCCTAGTGGTGGTTCCCGAACTTATATTGCTCTCAGTTTGTTTTTGTTTTCTGTTTGTAAATTTACTCACTGCCTTTACTGTCTGCAACTTGCAGTTTTAGTGGGTGGTAGAGTTGCATTGTAATTATTATTACCGATATATATATAAGATAGGGAAAATTACCTATTTAGTTTTTTCTGACCAAACCTTTCTTGAAATAGAATAAATATTTTAATTTTTTAATAGTCGAGAATTTCACAAAATAAACATCGATCCGAGGACAATGAGAGTTGAAGTGAGCAAATAAGAATTTAACATGTGTACAATAAGGCAAAAAGTATAACAGATTTCCAAGTCCGCGAAAGATTTTACAAAGGACACAAGGATGGCCCAAGGACCACAGAAGTCGACCCGAGTGCCGCGAATATGAGATGATGAGACATATTTGAGCGGGAAAGGCACACGTTCAAACCCAAAAAATCATATATTCATAACTCAAACATTAACATTTACTTATCATTTTCTAACATATATAATGTTATTATCTAAATGTAAACATTTTCTCGATTTTTTGTTTGATACTAGGAACTAATGTTTAGATTTAGATGATAACGTCATATCTGATCAAAATTTTGGGTTTCTTAATGATTTTTTTTTTCTTTGACTATTTTGGAAATTAAAAAATATTTGATCAATTTCATGAAAGATTTGATCAAATATGACTAAATAGTTAATTTTCCTATAATAATATATATATATACCGCTTTACATACACAACAAAGAAAAAAAAAGCACCTTCCATCCGTCTTGTTTGAGTTGAATCTTTTTAAATGGTTAGGAAATATATGGGTTTGGAAAGGGAAGTGATATTAGTACCACTTCTTTTGATAAATGTACCACAACTGTGCATTACTGGCTTGTACAGTCAGTTATAAAACTTGTACGTTATGGTACATCTATCAAAAATAGTGGTACGAATATCACCTCCCGTTTGGAAAATACCCTTATAGCTTACAAGTTACGACTAATTAAAACCATAGTTCATGGGATATAGCCTAAAACTATATTTATAGCGATCTTGTGATCAATGTGTGGTGCAAATATTTCATACCCTAATCAAGAGCAGTGGGCATGTTTATGTTTGTTGGATTCTTAATAAGTAACTTTTAACAATTACACATACAATAATATGGATATATTTGATAAAAACTAGCTGGAGTAAAACTAGTAGGAGTTGGTAGCTGAGGTTTTTTTTTTGTATAAATGTATTGACCAAACTAGTTGAATCCGGATCTTATATACGTAACATGACGTTAAAAAACAAACGTATTAATTTCAAGTTATGGAATATAATTAGTTAAGGGGCCGGGCATGTAAGTTTAGAATAAAAATTAAGTTCAAGCTAGTCGAGCTTATTTTTTTCGTTAGTTATTAAAGTTTTTGAAAATAGGACAAATCTTATGAGTTTAATTAAGCCTATAAAAACCACAAATTCAAGTTCACATACGTTTTTATAAGTTACGCATCAAAACCCTGTTTATGCATGTGTCGCTTGAATGGTGCATAAACATTACATACGGGTTATGTACGGTACATTGATCAGTAAGGAATATACCAGTTTTTATATTAAAAAAAAAAAGTGTGTCGTTTTTTCACAGCATGCTAAATTTCTGAAACCAATTAATTTCTTTTTCTTTACTCCCTTATAAAACAAACTACCCCTCCCCTTTTTAAACTTTCTATCTTTGAAATACCTAAAATACTCTTACTAATATAACTTACACTATCCATGATTCTATTAAATACCAAATATACCCTTAATGAAATTAATATACAACATCTACCCTTTAATTTCTAAAATAAATACACTAACCACACTACCACCATCGCCACCGCCGTAGCCACCACCGCCGCTACCATCATTGCCGCTGCATCACGCGGGCATGCGTCTAGTTTCAATAAAAGGTTGACCTTAATTTCACGACAATAAAATGTGCAGTTTGAAACAAATAAAAGGTTATTAATCAACTTGAAACAAATAAGAAGGTAAAACATTGTTCAAGTGTGGTGATATAAAGTGTGGTGATATAGGTAAGTTTGCAATTACCTCTTTATTTGTTTCATTGTTGTAATATTAAGATCATTCCTTTATTAAAATTTATTTATTTATTTTTCTTTCCAATATGCCTCTCAAAGAAAGGTGTGTAATATAAAGCAATGTATATAATTCGTTTTTTATTTGCCTTTAGCTTTAATTCAATTAAGTGTGCCTAAAAAGTTGAACATAGGTATATAATGTTGCTAATGGAGGTAACATGGTGATTGAAATACGGCGTAATCAAAATTGATGGTAATAACATTAGGAATACTAAGCACATGAGTAGGTCTCCATGATCACAAAGGAACATATATAGGCGGCATTAGATCCCTTCCTATTTCCTATTAAGTAATAACTTACATGAACTAACATGTGCTCATGTAATAAATATTTTTTATTGAACGGAAAAATATTCTACTTCGTTTTTTCCATTTTAGTTTTTCTTTTTGAACGGTCAATTTTATTAAAATAATAACGAAGAAATAAAATAATTACAATAGAAAAGAGGGGCTTGAGGTCCATAAATGCCACAAAATATTAACTTCCTGCTACGAGAGTAAATCCAAAAATAAGAAACGGACATTATTATAGAATGAAACAATAATTTTCTCTAGAAACGTTGATATAAATCTAACTTTTCATTTTTATCTTTATCATGGTACGTAGAGGTTTCATAAGATGGTTGAACTATACCTTTTATATTATGTAAATTATTTATTTTATAATTAAAAAATTTGAATCATGACCCTTTTTATTAAAAAAAAATGATTCATACTACACAATCATTATTCTGTCACATGAAAGATAAATTTAACTTTTTGAAAAGTTTGTTATATCGTGGCCTAAACATTTTGTTGATCGACCTTTTATCGTGAATATTCTAGTAAACCAAGTTTTTTTTTTACTCCGTTAAGGATTTAACCAATAATAATTTTCAAATGTCTTTCCACAAGACTATGGTGATTGTACCTTCTTTTCTTGTGATGGCAATGTGGTTTTGTTGGTTTTACAATAAGAACAATAATAATGGCAATACTTTATTATTATTATTATTATTACAAAACCTACTTTTCTTGTGATGGCAATTTGGTTTTGTTAGTTTTACAATAAGAACAATAATAATGGCAATAGTATTATTATTATTATTATTATTATTATTATTACAAAACGACGCCTATAAAATCATTTTTAATTTTTCAATAGTAATCTTACTTGATTGGTACGATCGATATGACATTTTTTTTTTTGAACGGAAATATATCGATATGACATTTATATATAATCTATATATATACTTGTTTCATTTACAATTATTAAAGTTCAATAACCACTATATATAAATTATTCAAATATATCATTATATCAACGTACGGTCTTCAAATTAACAGCTTTGGGGGCGACTTTGTCTAAAAATAGAAGTCATTAGAATTGTTTTTTTCAACCTAAAATTGGCTTGTCTGATTTGTATTTTGTAAAACTATTCTTAGACACTTTTATTGGAAATGAAAATCATTTAACCGTTTATGTTTCTATACAACAAACACCCATTTACGATACAAAATGAAACTGTTTAAAACTTTCATTTTAGTAAGTAGCATCGATACATAAAAAGAACGGTTTCACCTGAGGTATGCATGTTTGACAACGACACTAATGGTGATAAAACTAAAGAACAAGCCTAATATTAGGCTTTTCATACCAAATGAGCACGTTTAAACTTTAATACCCGATTGATAATCATGTTATTAGAATCTAAACGCTTATTCACATTTTTTTGTGATTGGGATTCATTTCAAGAGTTCTTAAGCTTTCGATTGACAATGACAAAAATATCCTTCAATATCATTTGAGAAGTTGCAGATACACGTTATTCTTTCTAATTTATAACAAGAGAAATAGACTAACTTAAGAACAAAAGTATTATTGAGGAACATCAATTACCAAATAGGATTATTTCTTGTTGGATTTGTTATTCTTATCTTTATAGGTGAGAGTCTTTTTTTGGAATATTGGGCTATGTGCATGCATGGTTAGTTGGATTGTTAATACAGCATGAATGTGCTAACAGGCCAGCCCAAAGCTTAACCCATAAAGTAATTTCAGAAAATGACAAGTAATGGACTAATACAAATACTTCGATAATTTCAATGTTCATGTGCTCATGTGGCGGACTATTGGGCTCTTGTTGAATTTTTTTTGAGGCCCAACTGAAAACCCAGCTACTCAACTGTTTTTCTATATCTATATTTGCTAACAATTAATGTTACTACGTAAAATATAAGGTATGCCTTCCTAAAGGCAAAGCTATGAAATATCTGGTGTTTTATATTCGAACCCGAAGACCCATCTGTCGACATATACTCTTAGATGCATCATGTGTTCTGAAGTCCTGTCATATCACTCAACAATGTTATGTGTCTATTATAGTCTATAGATCCAAGTGTCCACAAGTTGGAATAGTAAGTCCATGCATCGTTAGAAGTTATAAACTATTCTTAGTCAAATGTTTGTTGCAAATCCCATGCCTTGGTCCTTATCTGAACATTGTACGTAAGGGGCGATGGACCGAATCGTTGAATTGATGTAGTACGTATGTCCTACCATTTCGAAGAAAAAAAAACACGTAAACACGTAAGCCATGAGAGTGGAAGTCATTGTCTTGTTTTCAACACATCTCAATTCTCATTCTCAAACGGATTAAGATTGATCTTGTGCTTTTAGTTTGTATAAGGAAAACCAACATAACTAACGAACCATTGGATATATCTATCAATATATGGTGTTATTACGTTAATGTAGTTATTAAGAGGCTCAATTTTGTTCTATTAACAAAGATAAAAGCTAATATATATGAAATAAGATGTGGATTTAAAGAGAAGACGTGTTTTTTTGACTCTTGATCTCTCTAAAAGGTAGCTCTCTTGTGTGTGTTAGAGAGGTCATTCATAAGACTAGATAGACAATCATAGGGTCAACTTGAGGTCATCAATAAGTAAAGTGGCTGCCAACTCAAATATAGAGATAACGAATAGTGAAAGAATATATGTTAAATATATAATATAAGTAGAAAAGAGTGAATCGTGCATTACCAAATAGTGGGTTTTGAAATAAATAAATAAATATTCGGTTTTGATAAGTATAATCTGAAGTCTATAGTTAATTAAAAGGTTGTTTGCATTACAATGCAATGACCACGTACATGATGATTAAGCGTTGAGCTTTAAAAATAAGGATCATAGCCACCCATTGATTAGGATTCGTTCAAACAACTTTTTAGTTTTTACATTAACAGCCTTGTCATCTTCATCAAAGCAGCCGTAAATATTAAATCCTTATATTAAAAACGCTAAATCCAAAAGAATCCTTTATACCGCATTAGTACCTACATAACCAGTGGCGGAACTTGAATGTATCTATAGGGGGGCCAAATTCATCCTAACGTGTATATATACTAGAATGTACCTGCATAATATACGACGTTGTGGAAGAACTCGTTATGAATATGGTAGTGGCGCATACATCTTTAAAAAAAATACACCTTAGAAAAGGTATTACAATTATAAACATCGATGATCTTAATTTTTTTAATAATCATCCATCAAATTAAACTTTGAAACAATTTCTTTTTATATATTACATATTGTTGAATAAAACCGAAGATACTACTTAAAACTTATATCAAATCTCAAAACGAATGAAAACTTTACTTTTAAAACACCATTTTTATTTTAAAACGACTCCAACTCAAATATACAAAATGTTCATCCTAGTTTCTATGATTTGTATTTAAAACAACTAAAAACTATACACACTACTACACATCCATACAATTGAGACAAAAGAAAAAGGAATTTAGTCCTTCGTAACTTTTGAATTTACGTAAATATCCATGGCAAGATTTGCTGCTTTCCTTTTTCTAGAGGGGCCATTATGTAACCATCCTATTAAATCCTGTAAGGTTTTAATGTACCGAAATAAATATTAACCCTTATATTATATATAACAAAGAGAATTGAGCGTCACAGTATTAGAATATTCCATCAACCTAAAAGTGTTGTGGGTTCAAGTTTTAATAAAGTCAATTAGTGTAAATATTAGGTGATGGATTCTATGAGTAAATCTTTAATTTCAACATAAAAAAAATTTCTTCTAAACCCATTAGATTTGTCAACGTGGGAATTTCATATGAGAGAAAACATATATAGACGAAGTAAATTGAGCACAAGAAAATAATAAAGTTGTTAATTAAAGCAGAAAAGATGGTGTTAGTGATTAATTTAATAAATATAGTTTGACATAATGGGGAGATAACTCGATCAATTGATAGATATTATATGAAAAGAAATAAACTAGTAGATCTTTTTTAGATATACAATTTGAAGTATAAAAGTAATCCAGACATGAGTTGAAAACTTTGTATGATGACTTTATATATACATATTGGGTTATATAAAAGACAAATTATTTCAATGGAAAGACACATCATATGGTACTTTTCATTGTGACAAGATTGAGTGCCCCTACTTATAATAACATTCTCGATCAATATACTTTTAAAAGAATTGACTCTCTTTTTTTTAAACTCATTTTCTAATTAAATTAAAAAAATAAAGATGATATCTCATCATTATCATTATGCACTAATAATTCTAAAAAATAATTGCATCCCTCGACATAACACATGTTTACGTCCTTCCCATACGTCAATCATAAATAGTAATATTCACTTATCGTTTTCTTTTTTTTCTTATATTGATGGCTTGTATTGTAATGTAATGTGTTCACATACAAATATACAATAATTGTCACCAAAAATAAACATCATGCATTTCATGAAAAATATGGAAAAATGGAAATTCAGTCAATAGCTATAGGCCTATACCTATATAGGTTGTTTCACTTTGAGGCAAAGCCCTTTTAAGTTTCAATAGTGCCTTGGCCATTTGGGCCTTCACCTTTAAATGGACCAGCATGAGTTTATTATGCAAATAAAATAATCAACATGTTTTATTTTATGTTTTTAATTATAATTTAATGTTAAAAGTGAAATATAAAGATGATGTACTATACGTAAAACTAATCTTTCATGAAAAAATATTTTTTTGTGATGATGTGCATTTTGGAAGACATGAAAAGACACATTTAGATTAAATAATAGCTTGTTTCTTTTGTATTACGAAATAAAAGTATGCTGAAGACACTAATTAAGTTACTAACCTTCAACGATAGTTTTTTTTGGAACGATTCATTTCGAGCAACAACTGTTACGGGATAGACACGAGTGTTTTAATCGTGTCCCGACTACTGCAGAGTAGCATTTTCAGGAAAAACCCCACAATGTGTGTCACGTACTCCAAGGAATCGAACTCACAACCTTGTGGGTAAAACCCCGTACCTCGACCAGCTGAGCTAGTGTCATTGGTTAACCTTCAACGATACTTGAAAGGTGTTAAGTATTGATAAAATTTAATGTAATATCTTCCCAAGGCCTAGCCGTGCACAAAATAACCGGGTACGAAATAACCGAGCACGAAAAACCGGAACCGAAAAAAAACCGGTTCTTGAGGAACCGCTGGTTCCTAACCGGTTCCTATTTCGGGTACAAAACCGGTTCCGGTTCTTGCCAAAAAAACCGAAAAATACCCGAGAAAATACCCGGTCAACGTTGACCAAGAACCGGTTCGGAACCGGTTCCGGTTCCTCAAGAACCGGTTTTTTTGAAGCGGCCTAGTGAATTGAAGCGGCCCTTAAAACTTGAAGCCAATTAATTGGGTTCAGATTTGCGACAAACATAAAGATAATAGTCTTTGAATTACAAAGATGAGATGGAAATGGTGACAACGTCAATGCGTGTTACGACGTATATATGATCCAGACAGGTGGAGCTTTTACTTGTAAACATGGGATTTAATTTTTAGATTTTAATTTAACAAAGATTGCTTGTTTTGAGGTAATGTACGTGATCGAACCAAAGTTTGTTCAACAATCAGTAATGGTACCAAGAAGATGCCTAGAGGGAAAGAAGAACTCATTGCTTAATTATGACAAGTTTGAGTAGTGTAGCTAACATCCTTCCTATTTTAATCCCTGTCGATATCTTGTACGTAATGTAGATTAACGAGATTTATCAACCTCATGTTAGTGATGTTTAAGGCAGTTTTCGTTTGGGGTTAACACAATGAACTGTGACGTCTCTGATTAATATTCCTGAATTTTAATTGGCACAAGTATCTAGCTAGGTTGACGTTGGCCAATGGAGGTTGTGTCTTCTCTAGTTTCTTTTCAATTTCAGTCATACTATACACGTATAATGTATGAACAATAGAGTATATATTGCGACAAGCCGACAACAAAACAGTGGCGCTACAACTTGAAGTTTGATTGTATAGTTTTTGTTGTCTTCACAAAGCTCTAGAATTAATTGACGCAAAACCAAACTTTGCAAGAGCAAAATGATCCAATACCTAGTCTCGAACTTATTAATTTTAATTGAGGTTGTTAGATCCATGTTTCGTCTCGTTTGATCGAGTTACACATGCCTGCCATTAGAGCATTGGCAGCGCCCATATCACCACTATTCCATCACTAGTCCATGTCAACCCTACATCCCCCCACCCCCTTCTACTATTAACCTGCCATTAATCCCTTATAACGTATATCATATCATCAATACATCACTAACCTACCACAAGTTCAAGACCCACTTATTTTCCTTTTTATATTACTTTTGTGTGGGAGAAAAGGAAAAAAAACACCCAAAGTCCTTGTGGTAGCAACGACGAATGACCCAAAAACGAGTGGACCATGAGTCACACCCGGTAGTGTTGACTCGTGATGATGGTGAAAACACCTATAATAATAATTTTCATCTAGTTTTTTATTTTTCGTTTACATTTTATCAAAGTTTTCTATAATTTCTAATAAGGTTCTTTAAAAATTTTCATATTGTCAAAGTTAGATTATCAAGCATCATGGTAACTCAATAAATTGATCGATGCACAGAAGTAACTTGTTAAGGTAGCAGGTGATGTGTAATTTTTGATTGTCGATTTGCTGGCTGCCACTCGATCATCATCATTCACAACCATATCAAAACCCCCCGATTGTTTGTTTAGTTTTTCAAACTGGTAAAGCACTATCATAAGAGATTCACCACCATCGATCATTTTCTCAGTTACCATCACACCAAAATTACCCTAAACATTCACCATACCGTTTGTTTATGCAAACACTACTTCCACTGTGCATGTGTTTGTGGTAATTGTGTGTATATGTTTTATGAAACTATGTGTGTGTGGTCTATGCGGTTCATGAATTGTGGTTCGTGACATTCATGATTCGTGATTGATGGTCAATTATGGTTCACGGTTTGTGGTGTTCGTTAGTGATTGTTATGTTTTAAGTTGTTCATAGTTTAGTGGTTCTTAGTTTGTAGGTTGTCGTTCATTTTTTATTGAATCCTGGTACATATGTGGGTTATGGTTCAGTGTTCGCCGTTCAAATGGTTCAGGGTTAATTCATAGTACGCGACTCATGCGGTGCAAATGAAAGTAGTTTGTTTATAATGTTATAATATCAAATATATCGGTGTCGATAGCTTTTGGATCTATCGACGCTATTTCCTTACCAAAAATTCAGTTTTGGTCATTGTGGTAGACTAATTTGAAATAAAGGTTATGTGTTTATTTTTTGAGACGTTGCACTTTGTCTTTGGATTTGACTTAACTACATATGATGGTATTCAATGAGAAGTGATCGTTATGATAGACCAATTTGACATAAATGTTATGTGTTTATTTCTTAAGATGTTGCACTTTTTCTTTGGATTTGACCTAACTCCGTATAATGGTATTTAATGATAAAAAAAAAATGGTTACATTAAGTCAAGATTTTTCTGTCAAACCTTATTGGAATATCAGTAAAATTTTTGTTAATGTCTTAGTTAATTAACTAATATATTTTTTTTTTTTTGTCATGATAAATAAAATAAAAAACAGATAACATAAATATATTTAATTAGTAATACGAAAAGAGGTTTCTAGGTAAAAAAACAAGAGTAAGGTAAAACAAAAAAATGGGGGATTTTAACTAACCAGAAAAGAGATGGTGGGCAGCTTTCCTTTAAAAACAAAGTGCCAAAATGATATGTCCTCGCTTCCAACTGTTATGCAGCTTTAGCCTGACTCATCTATTTTTTTTATAATATTTATTCACAGACCAATAGTGTCACTGTCACAAACAAGGCTGTACTAAAACAAACGATAAAGGCTTAACGGAGTAAGACTTTAAATTTGAAGGACGTCTTACGACACGTGACATGTGCGTAAGATGAAAAGAAGCCCCAAAAATGGTGGAGTGAGGCTTCCTAAGAAGCACCACTCACATACATACTATATATATATATATACACACATACACAAACCAAACACAAGTAGGCGTCAAATATTTGCCGGAGAAAAAAAAAATTTAGAGCAAAACGCCCTCGGGGGCATTGTAGCGGGGCTTCAAAGGGCGGCGCTTCAAAAATGTTTTTGACGCCTTACTCCCACAAGCCTAAGAGGGTTGGCATTGGTTAATGCCATTTTTTTCCACCACTCACTCCCAACCAATCCCCTTATGCCACCTCAGCTACACCACTCACCCACCACTCACTACAATTTTCATTGGCAACACTCCAATCACTTATACCACTTATACCCACCTCACAAACATATTAAAATAATACAAACGGTCATGTCTTCACGCGTGCTTTGAATGGGTGGAAGTTTACCGCAAATTATCACCACGCCGCGTGGTTACTTGATGGCGGCGGTGTATATATGCATTACCAGGGGGACAATGCGGCTTTGTGGCGTACGTTGCCAATGGCCTAATTTTGGACAACTTTTTGTTTTATAACTTTTTAAAATATAATAAAGGCTTTTGATTAATTTGATGTAAAATGGGTTAGGCCCTTCCCATCCATCACGTTCTCAACACATTTTTGCGCGTTCTCAACACAACCATTGGCACCAAGCCGCGTTCGGGGAGTGTTCTCACGTTCTCGTGAGAACATGGATGGCACGGTCCGCATTCTGGGCGCGTTCTGAAAGGCATGTTCTGGTGAGAACGCAATGGTGGTGGGGCTTTGTGTGTGTGTATGTGCTATATACATGTATATGTGTGTGTGTGTGTGTGTGTATATATATATATATATATATATATATAAAGAGATGGTATATGATGTGGCAGTGAGAAGTTGAGAATTTGAGGATCGAGAATGGTGGTATTGTTGGTAGGGGATAAATTCTGAGAGTAAGGAATGATGTGAAACTGATGTGGCAATAAAAATTTAAGAATTTGGTTGTATGGTTGGGAAGGGCTTAATGAGTTAACCACTTAGTAAATTAATGACTTAACTTGAGTATGATTGATTATTACATGCGAGCGAGTGAAACACAAGTTGAGTAAGGCTGGGATCAAGAAGTCATATGATAGAAACTTTTTACAAGTAATTTTTCTATTTTTCCTGTAATTAATGATATGAATATCTAATCTCAAATATATATAATTTTAGATACATTTTATTTTATTAAAATCAAAGTAGGACCAAATCAATCAATTCTATAAAATTATATAGATTACAAGCACTGGCGGAGCTATGTGGTGGCCACGGGTGGCCATGGCAACCCCACAATTTCTATAAAACTCTATATTTCTAGTACTATTTCTAAGTATTTAATCAGTTTTAAGGTAATTGGCAACCCCAGACTAGAGTAATTGAATTTTGTAGTTTAATTTTACACTTATTAGTATTATCAAAACTTTTCGGCAACCCCAAGATAAAAATCCTGGCTCCGCCACTGATTACAAGAGATAAGAAATAAAGCTAGATAAGAAGTATAATGTAGATGTGTTAATACAGCATCAGTAAAGTTATCGACTTTATCAAGTTCATAACACTGTCATATTATGACACATTAGTTTTTTACAATCCATTATTTTCTAAAAACTTAGAACTTTGATTCTATAACATTGTCATATCATGTTCATAACAGGATGTCCATGCCTTTTTATGTACTTCATGTTATAAACTTTGTCCTGTAATTCATCTTCTCATCATGGACTAGTTTTACTTGGACAAAACCAATGTAGAACAATTAAAATAAAAATAAAAATGACATCATGATTATAAAAAAAAGTTAAAACAGTTACTATTTAGCATATCAGAGTACTATATTTGAAATTTCATTATAGAAATCATCATTTGTTTGCTTGCCTACTAACAAGTTCCATCACAGTAAAGTTGTGCAGTGAATTGGCAAATTCATAAAGATATCGAAGTGAGTAAAACAATAAATATGCTTTCTAAAAATAAAAAATTTTAAAAAAATATATCTATACTCCCCATTAAAGATTATCTCACCCCCTGTTGAAAATTACACAATGCAAAATGACCATTCTACCCTTAATGATTTAATTAATCCTCATTCTTTTATTCACTTATTTAAACATCTCCACTTAAAATACCTATAATACCCATAATGAAATAATTTACAACATAGATCCCACTAGGGGTGTAATCGAGCCGAGTCGAGACGACACAGTGCCAAGCTCGAGCTCGACTCGATTAAAAAACTCGAAGCTCGAAACTCGACTCGAGCTCGACCGAGCCTTTATTTTCAAGCTCGAGCTCGAGCTCGATTTACTAATCGACACTTTCGAGCTCGGCTCGGCTCGGCTCGATTACGTATTATATTAAATTTTAAATCAAATTAGTCCTATAAGCTCGATAATTTCAAGCCCGACTCGATTAAGCTCGGCTCGGTAGAATAATAATTATGTAAAAAGATATAATATTTAAGGGTAAAATTGTAAAATAGCACAAGCTCGATTAAGCTCGCGAGCTTTTCGAGTAGGCTATTTTGAGGCTCTAGCTCGACTCGGAAGTCTACTCGAGTAGCTCGAGCTCGACTTAGACCGAGTCGATTTCGAATAATTTGCGAGTCGATTTCGAGTAGCTCGCGAACTGTCTCGTCTCGTTTACACCCCTCTGAAAAACATCGCATAGGGTTTGTTCTAATTCGGTTAAGGAGGGACTGAGAGGGCGAGAACTGATGGGTCTGGTCCAGGCCCACCTGAAAGTAGTGGTATCATTGGAGGTTTGTGAGTGGCTTGAACAGAGAGGGTCCGAGTCCAGGTGCCAAAGTTTATTAAAACAGGAACTGAGGGACTGCCCTCTATGAAGCCAGTCAACATTCCAAAAAGAGGTAGTGAAGCCGTGTCCAATCTTTCTGAGAAACAGAGTGTCGAAATTAATGGTGTTTAATAAGAGAGGATTTCATGGAGATAATTCTGCCCCAGACAAGAGTTTTATGATTTCGGTTAAAATGGGATCATATGTGTTTGTGGATTGGTAGGTTGATTTTAGGTTAAATGGGTTATGGGTTGGCGGGTCAATTCGGTTGAGGGGCCGACCTATTAAAATAATTATATAAATAAATATATTATTTTTGTTCGGGGTCAACCTGTTAACTCGAAGGGTTAACTTGAACCCGACCCAAAAAATTCAGTTTGACGGGTCAAAATTTCACAACCCTAACCTGTTTTTTGCATCAGTTTTAGGTCGGGTTTCGGTTTGGGTCGAGTATTGACAGCCTTAATTTATGGTGAAATTTTATATTATAATAAGTTGTAAACACCGTTTAAAATATCATAAAATACCAGTACTATAAGACCCATAAAAATATCAAAAGACAAAACTAAATATTTATTTTAAAAAATAAACTATAAGACCTTTTTGTGTTTTAACAATACATCTTCTAATAAATTTAATTTATATTTTTTACAATGTGTGATACATATATAAAATTATTTTTTTACCCGGTTACCGAACGGGTATTAAGCTAGTTATTCATTGATCTTAATCTTTTTTTTTTATAACTTTTATTTGAAAGGTGTGAATTACTCGCGAATATCGAGAGATCTAGCATGCGTTGTCTTAAACGGGTTCGAGTTAGAGAGACCCTTCGCATAATAGATCCCCAATTTAAACCCCTCGATGAGAAATCCCCATCGCCTAAAAATCTGGAGGAGAAAACTCACTCAGGCCCATCATAGGTGGAAGTTAAATACCTATGGCCACCCAAAATATACCTACGATAGAACTCGAATCTGACACCTCTCGTAAGGAAACAAGCCTTCTTGCCACAAAACCATTGGGCGATGTTTTTTTTTTATAACTTAAATTTATAACTAATAAACATTAAATAAGTAAAAACTTTCTATTTTTAAAATAATTTTTTTACTTCTATGAAAATATACTACCAAAAAAAAAAACTCTCAAGTGATCAGGCGGGGCTGTAGTTTTCATATCACGAGTCTGATGAGTTAAAAAACCCATAACGTTAGAAAAACTTTTTCTTTATTATTGACTTACTATTTTATTTTATTATTATTATTATTATTTTTACATTCTCATATACGGAAAGATAAAATCGAGTTACCTCATCCATGCCGATTTGAACAATTTTCTCCTCTAACGCACCCAAATCCTTGATGTTCAACTTGTTGAGCAAAGATATGTTAGTGATCGTAGAGATAGGAGTAACACCCAGGTCATCCGCCACCATGTACGTTACCAATCCCTTTACAAACCCTCTTTGTGTATCCGCCACCTGGGATTTCGAAGCCAAGTCACTGAATGTAAAGCGAGCGACTTGTGGAGTAGATGAGTCCGGGTTGAAAGTGAAACCTGGAATATGTGGGGACGTAGCCGATGGCTTGGATGACGAAGTCAACCATTCTTTGATGGGCAAAAGAGGGACCTGTGAAGGGACGAAAGGGAGCGTAGGTGTAGGGGGGTGTTTGGCCTAGCTTATATTTTTTGGCTTATGCTTATAAAATATAAGTGGTTTTTGGCTTTTTTGCTTTAAGTTTATAAGCTCTTATGTAGTGTTTGGATTAGCTTTTGGTTTTTGAAAGGAAAAAGAAAGGAAAATAGGAAGAAAAGCTAAAAAGCTTTGATTTCTAGCTTATCAAAAAGTGGCTTATAAAAGCTAAAAAGCATAAGCTAAAAATCCCACACAAACACTTAAAATGGCTTTTTTCCCTCAAGATAAGCAAAAAAGCTAAAAGCTCCCTCAAAAAAGCTATGCCAAACACCCCCTAGGTTTTAAGAGGACATGTTTTTTCTGGTCAGATATGATGTACTCGTCGTCAAGATTGGAGACGCTTTGGTAAATCATAGGCAAACTACCAGCCATGTCTTTCAGGTCTACGAGACTCAAGATGGTACCGATCGGTAAAGTGAGCAAACTAAACAAGAAGTCAACGAAATCTTTACCAGCTTCTGCAAACAATACTTTTTTCCCCTTTTTATCTATTAGAAGTTTCAAACTTAGCTTTGAAGGAGCCATTGATTAATGTGAATAATGTGAAATTCTAGCCTAGAGTAGAGATGATAATAAAAGAGAGAGGAAGGCTGCTGTGTATGTATAGCACGTAGTAATGTAGTATTTATATATAAATTATGTTAATTGGTTAAATAGAAATGCTAGGCTATTTCCATCACAATAAAGGCTATTTCCACCACAAAATTATTATTATTATTATTATTATTTATTTATTTTTTTTTATCAACTTATACATAAAAATGCAATTTTAAATAGTAATAAAAAAATTTTAAATACTAATAATAATATAGTTTTTTTTAAAAATTTTCTTTTTTTTTAAATAGTAATAAATTTTCTGTTTTTTTAAAAATAATAATATAGTTTTTTTTAAAAAATTTTCTGTTTTTTTTTTTAAATTTTCTGTTTTTTAAATAGTAATAAAT
>JAOEHQ010003864.1:0-18373 GCA_025447715.1 Asclepias incarnata
TAAACACTTCTACAGTATGCTATATAATTTGTATTCTTTGATAAATCTATCGATCTTTACAACAACAACAACAACAATACTCAATCCCGGCAAGAGCCGGGGTTTGAGGAAGGTATGATGTAGACAGCCTTACCCCTACCCAAAGGTAGAGAGGCTGCTTCCAGAAGGACCTTCGGCCTATCAATCTTTATGATACTAATATCACCACTCTAAAATTATAATTGACATCTTGTATGTATTTTTTATCTGATGATGTATAGTCTAGTACTAGATGTAGAACCCCATGTGAAAACACGGATCGATATGCCATTTATACAGATAAGTCGTGTTGAATATGTTTAGAAGCATTAAAGAAAAATATTGTATATATATATTACATCATAATTTTTTTATGGTTGAGAGCAAGAAGCCAACACATTTAATCTCATTATTAATTAAAACGATGATTCACGAAGATGGGTGGAAGACACACTACTAACAAAAGAAAGTAATCCAACATAAGTTACTATATTTTATACAATATAAAGATAACTACTAAAGGTTCCAACTTTTTTTTTTTTAATTTCTAAAATCCATTAAAATTTAATTAATTTTTTTTTATTTTATCAAATCTAACATTTTATATTTACAAAGTAATAACTAAAATTCATCAAAAATTTCATACAAAAATCAAAAGAGTAATCTTTTTTACTTGTGTCCATAGTACTCTTTTAAACTAACCCATTAGACTATAAATATTACAAGTAAATTTAAAAGTTACAGTAATTATGAGAATGACACATACAAAAACACTAAATACATTTAACTATAAACTTAAACTACCTACTAACCTATACAATGAGAAGCAACACACATAAAGATGCTAGTAAAATTAATAGAAACAAAATAAAACCCAAAATTGCTTTCAATCTTTGTTAAAGCGAACCAAACCATCCAACTTGAGAAAATTGTCTTGCAAATAAAAAATATCACACTGCCACCATCATCATCCAAGCAAGCTCATAATCTGTAGAGAAAAAGTTTTGAGATTTAGCTTTTATTTCAACTCAAACATACTTTCCAATATACAGTCTAAATTATGCAAGAATGTAATGCTCAAATGGGGAAAGTTAACTCAATGGTGGAATGTTTAAAATGGCACCATACTTATAAAGTCATAACTTGTATTTGACTAACGTTTTCATCAAATCTAAATAGAGACTGATTCAAAATAAGGTGAAAACATAATATGAGTTGCAATCATAATACAAGAAGCGAGACTTATTCTGGATGACCAAAACGCCACTTTGAAGCTTTTAAGCATTGCAATACAATGAACAAATAAAAGTGAATTAGATAAAATACCAATGAGCACCAATGATCTCATCCCAAATTACTCTTAGAGACCTCGCTTTCTCAGCCATCCCTATTAAAATATCCCTATTAAAACAGAACATGAGTATGTATGTGCAGAAAAACATTAATGACAATGGGCCAATAAGTGTTATATAAAACATAAATGTGTATACAAGAAATGATACTATAAAATTGTAATTAGTATATATGATAAAACATAAATGACGATAGTATAGTATAATAGCAAAATCATGACTCCACTGGTGTTAAAAGTTGCAATGGCAATAGAAACAACAAAAATGAGAAGCTAAAAATTATTACCACAACACAAGGAATAACAATTTCATTGCCCATAATAGATGTGTATATGATCCCTGGTTTGCTGTATCCACCTACAGGGATCAATATCATATTGCTTTGTATCACTTGTCAATTTTAAGCACTAAACCCTTAAATTAAAATGACCC
This sequence comes from Asclepias incarnata, assembly GCA_025447715.1. Taxonomy (NCBI): domain Eukaryota; kingdom Viridiplantae; phylum Streptophyta; class Magnoliopsida; order Gentianales; family Apocynaceae; genus Asclepias; species Asclepias incarnata. Next base: position 1,803 of record JAOEHQ010003864.1, read on the forward strand.
CCAAATATTAGAAAATCAATTAGTTGGCAGATTTTAAAGAACTAAGACCTTTGAAGAAAGCTAAAACGACCCCAAATATTAAAAAAAATTTGATGGGATTTGCATGGATAAAGTAGGTTTGGAAAAGGATAAAGTATGTTATTTGCCCAATAATCCCTTGGTAATCTAGCAAAGCAAAAACAAATCCTTTATACTGAGAACAAAAGAGACATAAAGATTATGTTATTTGTTTTGTGAATTTGTAAAAGCATAAAATTATAACCTTGTATGCACCCCCCTGGTACTCTTCTACCTGCACATAAAAGTAAGGATGAGCACAAAATAAATGAAAAGGCCGAGTCTCAAAAAAATATAAGAAAACTACCTCTTCGCCCATAACAAAAATATTAGGATCAGCCGCCATTTCCTCATCAAGAGCAGAACTCAAAGCATCCCGTATTGTCATCTGTAACTTGAAACGTAAGTCCAAAAGCCATCTTTTTCTAAGTAATATCAGCTTAGTTTCAACAAAACATTAATGCCAATTGATACTGAGCACAACGAATATAATCTTTAGATGTATCTACAATTGCATAAGCTTTTCCCAGTAAACTCACAAACTTAAGTAGGTTATTTATCTTAATGAGACTCTCAATTTTTTCTTGGATTTTAGTCACTAAATCGTCTATCTAATATTGATTCGATAGAGCGAAATGCAGTTGGATAAAAGTATTTATACATTCATAAAATTTAAATGAAACGTAAATGACCTTGAATGGCTTATCGTGCAATGTTTGTCTGCTTCTTTGCAATTTCATCTTTAGCATTAATCTCAGCTAGTGCCAAGGAAAGCTTTTCATTTGAAATATTCAGGTTCCTCTCTAGTTCGGCTTCATACGCTAAAATGCCCTGCAGCTAAAAATGAGAGTATTGTTAAAATCTTGGTCAGTAACATAATCACTTCATCCAACTTACTAAAAGAGTCCGTAGTGTAAATATCGTAGTGATCATCTATCCTCAAAAATTTATGTCAAGAAGTCCATTTTAGCTTTAGAGGTCAATTTAACATAACTCAATTCAATATCTACAAGATCAGTTATTTTTAACATCTGATAATCACTTACATTAAAATTAAAGATGCTACAAGTAAGAAGTTAATAGTATTATACATATAAAGTCAGAGGTTTGAAGATAGAGGTTAAAAATATGTTTTCTCTATTACAAGAGGACCAGTAAAAAAGGATAGACAAGTAAGAAGAGAAAGCTTTATACACCTCATCTTCATTCCCTCTATTTGCTTTGTCGGTTGCAATCATAGTCTTCTCAATTGACTTTTTCTTCCAAAGCCATGACTTGTGTTCCATCACTCGAAAAAACTTTGTGCTAGATAATATATAGGTAGCTTAAATCACATACTACCTGTCATGATAGAGACGGAAAACTCATTATGAACCTCTGCCAATCATCTAAACCAGCAAGGGTGAGAAAAGGAAAAGACACAACCTCAAAGCCAAGTACACAAGAGATTTATGATGTTTCTTATATGTTACGTCAAATAGTAATTACATTTTATAAGTTAAGTCATTTTCTACGGGTTACTTTGTTAGTTAGTTAGCCAGTCTAAGTTGCTTGTTTTTGTGGCTACTCTCAATGGTAAGTCTTTTTGATGCACATACATTATATCAATATGTTTACGCAATACAGTGCTCTTACTATCGGTGGATGTTAGCATATATTTAAGTTCTAATTAGTACCTTCTTCGGTTCTGCAAAAAAGAGTTCCCAAAAGTGACCCTCATTTTAAGAATTCAAAGATCATGCCTTTTGTTGCTCATTCATTGTCTCACCCTTGGTAATGCATTGGCAAGTAAAGTCTTTTTTAGTCAAATAGTAATTTAAATTTAAGATAAACGATAAATGTGACTAACTTGTTAAGCCTACAAACATGCCTAAAAATTTGGTGCTGACACATGGCATGATCAAAGGTAAAGATTACAAAAGAAAATGAGTGGAATCCATGGTTCATATATCGAATGTTTTAGGCATGTTTTTAAAACTAAATTTTATGCATATATATCATGGGAAAATAATCCGGAGCAGCACCTAGCATAGGTGTTGCTGCCCTACACACATTTTTAATAAACTTCAACGGACAAACGGAATTTTTTTTTTCTTAATAAGAAACCGATCATTTTCCCATATATCTCATTACTGTAAATCTAAATTCTTGCTTGATTTGGGGATAAAAGTCAATGAAATATGAGAAAAGTGAAGTCATTAATGGTTAAAGAGAAAAGTTTTTGTAAGAAATATTTTGAGAGTTAGTGCAAATACAGTAAATAAATATTATAAATGCCTTTTCCAAAAAGTGTATTTATGGGCAACCCCACTTGGGTCGTATCAAATCGGCCTCACAATTGACAAAATTAATCCGCATTCACCAAAGAATTTTTCTAATAAATCATGCTACTCCTTCCTTGGGATTAAACCCGGTGGGATGGGAGGGATACTTACTTTTTTCATATATATCTCCATCTCCCAAACCAAAATAATAATAATAATAATAATAATAATAAAATGAAGTTTTCTATAATACCAACCAAATATATATATAATATATATCAAAAGTAAAACATTGTGAAAAGTGAAAATCATTTATCACCACAATAACAATAAGTAAAAATGAATCAAAAGATGAGCATATATATATATACATGCACATTTATTCATTGAAATATATATGTATATATATAATATAGATTAGGAATGAAAATGTGGGTTAGGGGGGGTGTTACTTACAGAGGATCAAAGAGAGAACCGACGAGATCATTAATTAAATAGTAGTGAACTGAAGAGAGAAATAATAGCAGATGAGAATATATATATTAATATTAATAATGAAGAAGAAGAAGAAGAAGAAGAAGATACAAGTGGAGGTATATAGTTTTTAGAGAGAGATTGATTTGAGAGAGAAAGAGAGTAAATGTGTATAGTGTTGCAAGCTGTACGATATAAACACACTCACACACTGCTCAATATATATAGAAAGAAGAGTGTGTTTGTATATATGGAGAGAGAGAGAGAATATATTTTATATTTATTTACATACATATTCAGACAGAGAGAGAGAGAGAGATCTGCGAAATCTGACAAGTAGGAAATGGGTTGTGAGGTCAGATCGGGTCGGGTGTTTTCCAAGGAAATCAACTGATTACGCGTACATGTTCTCCTAGGCCTCTCCATTATAAACACTTTTTTCCCTCCACTTCATTGCAAGTTTGCAACATTATCATCCAATCACATTTTCTTTTCAAAAAATATCTTAAAAACATCCTCCCACGCTCCTACCAACAAAACTTTTTTACTACTCTTCCTCAAATAATTTATTATTCCCTATTCTTTTTTATTAGAATTTAGATTGGTTAACCCATGGTCCCAACCCATTCCCCCACGACGAGCTCTTCCCCATATTCTTCCCCAAGAACACCCTCTCAATGACGAGGCCAAAAACAGGGTGGTGCCAACGGTATCGTCATTACGACGAGGTTGAAGAAAAACTGTTGGCATGCGCCTCACTACATTTTTAACTTATTGTAAATAGACCTCAAAAGAAGTCAACGTTCAGCGAAGTGAGCAAACCTTTCATGAATTGTTTGATAAGATGTTTGTTCATTTAGTTAAATGAATGAATTTAAACATAGTTTTCGTTTGTTCATTTATGTTCGCTTGCACATGTTCTTTCGTTTATATACATATATATATATATATATATATATATATTGTATTTGTAAGTGTAATCTATATCTATATTTAAAAAAACAATCTTTTTGAATATAAACGATTCTTTAATTTCAAAACTTTGTCATTTTTTTCTTTTATAATGTTGAATTTGAAACATAATACTATTAGTTATATGTTTGTTCATCCGTGTTCGTTCATAAACATAGACGACTGAACATGAACATGAACATGTCAATTTTCTTGACGACCAAACATGAACAACCGACTGATTTAATAAAAATTATATTTTTAACGTCATAAATCACACCAACTCAATTAAATTCTTTTCGAAAACCTCAACTTAGACAAAAATGGGAAAACATATAACACTTCCAAAACCTGTTTACAAATTTAATACTTTACAAGGTAAGCCCATATACTTAAAACACGACAATTACATGACCATCATTTCATAAATCACTTTCAACCAAAAACAACACTTGTTTACAAGACAACATGGGTAGATCATAGTACCGAAACAAACTTTCAAAAGCACTCGTACCTCCACTACTAAAAACGGCACAAGTTAAGTTATATTCATTTTCAAGCACAACTATGTCAAACTTCTATCCTTGGCTAGTCTTTCCTTTATTACCTTTCCAACTACCTATAAAAAGGTAAACATCTATACAATAAGCCAATGTTTAGTGAGTACAAGAAATATACTCTATAAATACACCATTATTTTTTCTAGAAAACCAACAACTAGTAACGGATACTTGATTTTTTAATTATTGTTTTCCACCCAAAACCATTGTAAATATACTATCATTTTACTCATTTTAATCACACCAACCTTCTTCATCCTTTTTATATATATTCATTTCACAAGTATATTCTAAAATGTCTATTGATTCCGATCTTGAACTTATAGTACTGGTTGCCCAAATCGATCCCTATTTCGTTAATGAACTTTTCGATATGGTTCATCAATTTGTGATAATATTTTATTTAAGTGTTATGTTTTTTTTTTAATATTAATATTTTTTCTTTTAATTACTGTATTTTTATTATTAATAAAATGTTTTTATTTTAATTTTATATAGTGTGTTCTTACTCTAAAAGTAGACGTTAAATAATGATGGGGTCTAATTTCAATACAATGAGTTGATGGTAAAAAATGGCATGGTAGTGATGAAAATGTGAAGCTAACACGACAAAAAATTTCAATGTGATGATGTAATGAATGGGAGAATGATTTTAAAGGTGTTGGAAGTATGTCCATAATTTTAAATTATGAAAATTAAAGATAACAATTTAGATAATTTTATAAATAATGCAATATACTTTGTCAAGAAAATGTTAATATTTTTTTTAGAACGACAGACTATTCTACTCCTACTCTTACTTTTAAATTACATGAATGTTTAAGATGAGATTTAGGATTTTCGAAAACCTAGTAAATCCCCATATTCTGAAGCTACCAGTCTTCTTAAAATTTTCTTTTCGTAATATAGATTACTTAACCATCTCAATATATACCTATGTGTCACGGGCATAAGCAACATAGTAACCAACAACACAAAAATAAACATAAACATTGTATCATAATATATGTAGAGTTTAATTTAATATGTCAGAATAAATTCTTTTGAGAGGAAGTGAGGGCGGCTATCACAACCGGACGGTTTATCGGAAAATGTGGGTGGAAGCATCAAATAGCGGAGTTGTGTCGGTATCAAAGGGTCAACGAGGGTTATGATTCATGTGTCGATGCTTACTTTAATAAACTATCCATGCCTCATCACTTGCCCTCTTCACTACCTTTTTGTATTATACTAAGGTTAAAGGCTAAAATGTTAACATATTTTTCCGTTTGTAGATAGGCGTACATTGTATTTTTTTTTTTTATATAATTAATCTATATATTTAATGTATTTTCAAAATTTGTACAAGTATGATACTTTTGATTAAATTTTAATAAGTTTCAGACAAAATTTAGTTTTTGCGGCGACAAATCTTCATTTTCCCGAATAATAATTTTTCATCTTTTTTTCCCCACCTTGTTTTGGGTACAAACCAATGTAATAGTTATTTTTACCATGTTTTCATATCTATATAACTTTCTTCATATTTTTTTTCATCAATTTTTAGCAAGTTTCATCAAATTTCATGTTTATAATTTATAAATGATGAAAAAAAAGTACATAAATGAATGAAAAGAATAATAATGATTCTAAAAATAGTCTGTACCCAAAAAATATGAAAAAAAGCTATGAAAACAGATGAAAAAAAGTAGAGTTTTGTCACTAAAAAACAAATTTTCGCCTAAAATTCGTTGAAATTCGATCAAAAGTACCATTATTATATAAATTTTGAAAGTTCATTGAGTATTAGGTCAATAATAAAGTACACGATGCAACTATGTACAAACCGAAAAATATATTGCCATTTTAAATCTTTAACGATTATTGTAATCCTAATTCAAATGACAAGATATACAATAATGGAGTAAATATCTTAGAGAAATCTTTCTTTTTTTAAAAAGCAAATTTTATTTAGGGGCATGAAGGCTAACCAAATATAAAAAATAACGGTATTTACAAATACATTAGAAAGCCAAGGTAATAAGACTGCTTAGATGGAGAGCATGGATCAACAATCCACAACGGCCGGTCCGGTTGAAATCCAAGTTGTTTCATCTATATATTTTGCAACCAAAGCAAGGACTTTCGCTGTATGAAGAGAAATAAGTCCTCTTCGGAGATTAGCCCACCAATAACTTTTGATTAATCCTAAAAATTATACCCGGGACTTGTTTGCTCCAAATAAACTTTGTTCGTGTGATAAGGTTTGTGTTAAAAAATATGCGCTCCATAAGTAAATGATCATTTAAAAGTTAATTTCACCTATTTTAAATCACTATTTTTTAACCGTACACCATCAAGCATGCTTTAAAATGTTATACAATACAATAATGTAAAGAATGTTTAGTGATGTATGGCTAAAAAATGATGGTGTACAGATCACCACCTATTTTAAAATGTGCTCCATAAGTTGTTTGTATATGTTGCCATCTTTTCTTTAAAGTTACATGCAGCTAAAATCATACACAAATTTTCCATGATATCAAAACTTTAAATGATTTTTAGATGATATTATTTATTTAAATTTCAATTTATTACAGATAATAATAATAATGTTGTATGCTTTCATAAAATAATTGTAAGCTTTTACCAAGTGTGTCACACACTCATACATAGACCCATACATAAGCTAACACATATATTGAATGGTTAAATTGACTTTCAATATGTTAGTGACATAAAGAAAAGGTAAAATATCTATAATCTATAATATTATATAAAAATTTAAAAGGTTATACATTTTGAATATTGGAAATTACTACATTATTTTTGCCCTAACAAAATTTTAATTAACACTTATCTTATATATTTAGTCAACTCACACATCTTAGATATTAATTAATAATTACCTTATATATTATGTCAAATTTTCTATTTCTACAATTATATTTTAACAACGGGTTATTACACGATATATTCGGAACCGCTGCGTTAATTGCACGGGCACCCTCGTAGTTTTATGCTTATATTAAGTCTCCCTTTTGATTTGCTGCATATCCATTCCCCAAGCAAGGAATATTACCATAATTTGTTTATTATTTGTTTGTAATTATATAATAATAAACACATATAATCAGAATCAAATACCAATGCCATATATGTCAGGTTTCATTAGAGGTTTCTTATATTCTAATCCATGTAACCTCAGATTCTATTAATATTTAATCAAGACTAAATCCCTTAAATTGAATATCGAGATATAAATTATTTCCTTATATATAATGCTCTTTGTTTATAAGATTTTTAAAAAAAAAGTGTAGGAGTGGGGTTTCCTAATTAGAAAACTAGACCTTCTGTGGACCTTGAATTGATAGTGTGAGTCTAGAAAACAAAACTTTGTGATCAAGTTTCTTCTAGACCGAATATAAAGGGCACATTTGTGTGAGGGTAGTTGAGATGTGACTCCAAAATGGAACTTTCTCTTTAGCATTAATAGACTCAACGGAACCTTATGAACGTGTGATGGGTCGTGGTCGTTTTTGATTATAACATGAGCTTACACAGTTTTGATTGGTGTAATGGATTTTTGTATATTTGTGTATATGAGCATGGCTATCTTATCCTTAATTGTCTCACATATCAAAATTATTTTTCTGACACATACTTTTTTCCGCTATATTTCTTTCCATCGTGAAGCCCTCACAGGCTTTCTATCTCTATTGAAATAATTTTCGGTTCAGCTTTATGTTGTTATGATAAATTATGTGCGTCATTGGACATGTAAATTATGATAATTAGACTTAACATGCTTGGTAAGGAAAATGTCAGTAAATTTGGTCCCTTTTTTCGATTACAAACCTTAAGGTCGGTCGTGTGATGTAATCACTACTATATATGTGTTTTCATTGGATGTTAGTTAAGCTCAAATTTAGAGTCAATTAACTTGCTTAATGGAGCAAAAATATAGTGGTTTAAACTTAAGCATCACAAAGTAAAAGCAAACAAGTGATTAACAAAGCTACCTACTTTAATTTGGATGGTTCATCATTCAATTGATTGCCTCTTGTTGTACTTTTCTAGTTGGTCGGTCCATATTGAACTAGCATAAAAGAGACGTGGGACTTCATCCATTCACAAACGCTATATCCACTCGTAAAACAAAATAGTACATTGTTACCTTCGTGTATTATGTATTTATACAAAGATACTCCCTGCTAAAAGTGTTTTCACCTAAGTTTGTTCCCTTTGCATCCAGCCGTTATAAACTGTATCATACAGTCCATAAAAACCTTCAATTTGTGGTCAATCTACAATTATAAGCCGTGTTAGTAGTTTAGTATGCAGATAGTCGTGATTTCTAAGGATCTGATTTTGACAAAACATTACTCGTGATTTGCTATGACTTACTGCAATTGCAAGCATGCTATCTCGTCTACCTTTTACCATTCGACGTTAAGTTTTCAACCTATTAGCAATTAAAGCACACAAACTATAGCCCATTGCTTCTCTCAGAACACACCAACTATAATCACATAGATGAATAGGCTGTTTTCTGCTTCTTTTTCTTTTGTCCAAAAACAAGAAGGCCGGTTTCTTCTAATGTTTGCTCTCGTACTCTAACCACAAACTAACCAGTAAACTTATTGATGGACAAATTCTACACGAATACACTTGCTCAGTGTGAACGTTTTCAGACAACTAACCATCCTTTTAAGTAACAAGGTTTTTTATATAATAATCTACATCGGTAAGTTAATGAAGATAATACAAATACAATTTCAATATTTAATATAATGAAAACACTTTGTCTGATCACTAATAACAATTTCTAAGATTAAAATACAAACTTACGAATTAGATAAAAGAAATTTAAAATGAGATCAAACGACAAACTTACGAATGAAAACAGTATGTTTACATTTTGTTCCCACATCGGTAGATTAACACAATATTTGGTTCTTTATAAAGGCCGTTTGCAGACTTGTTGTCACCGGGCATGGTAACGCTTGCCTATAACTCAAGTGAGGGTATTAAGATGGTTGGACTGTGAGCGATTCCAGGCTGATTGGGCCTGTTGGCGCACAAACTGGCTTGCCCGTTCCAAGTTGTGAGTTGGTCCATGTGGCTTGAGCGAAGGCTTGGGTTTCATGGTCCCTAAAGTAGGGGGCACTGCGTAAGGCTGGCTTCACAGAGCTGCGAAAACTCCTCGCTCACGACAGTGGGAGGATAACAGGTCGGGGCTCCATGGGTCTATATAATCATCTGGGATGGCTCAAAAGAACAACCATTTTTTTCGGTTCATTTTTAGTTGTGACTCGTAGAGCCAATTCATAAACTTTTAAAGCTGGGCTGACTAGTTTATTGGTCTGTACTGATGTAGCCGGATTGAACCAACAATACACCTTCACATTTGTCATATAACCACTCATCGTTAATATACAAAATAGAACAGATGCTCGCTTTGAAGAAAGTAAAGATACATTAGTTAAACTGCTAGATTGATCACACCATTCTCGTTTTATTCTCTGTGTATTTGATCCCACTTGTAATTAGGATTTGGTCATTCTATCTTTTTGTGTGTTGGTTCTTACACAAATATTTTTGGATATTTTATACCTTTTTTTAAGTTATTTGTTTTCTTGGTTTGGAGTTTTTTAATTCTTTTTAGCTTTTATTGTTTTGGTTTTTAAGATTTATGTCATATTATTTAACCATTTGTTTACTGTGGTCTTGTATATATATATATATATATATGTATGTTAGTATGTATATACTAAAACCATTTCATCATTTTACATGTTCTTTTTCATTTGCCGAATTTTTTATTCATTTATTCTTATTCTTTGACAACTCTAACTGGTTTACAGTATGATTTTACAATATCTTATTTCCATACAAAAATTCACGAACAAAATTTGACGATAACAAATTTAATTGTCATTCTCTCTTTTCTTTTATCAAGACAAATTACTAACAAACTTAATAAATGAGTATGATATGATGATTATATGTATCTTATATTTTGATTTTTTACACTATTGTTATTCAAATGTCATTATTTGTATTTATATAGTTATTGTTATATGTTATGTTGATATACAACGCATAGTAACACATCATATCAATGTTATCAAAGTGTCTTTGTTTGTGATAATGTAAATATTATTTTGCGATAAACTACTTTTTTGGCTTGGGAAAAAATTCCCGCGGCAACGTCCGGGTACACATTATATTATTGTTACCTATTATGTTTGTTACACATTATATCATCCTTACGGGATCGATATAGTTATTGTTATACACGTTTCGTTATTGTCAAATTTACATGTTATCGCAAATAATAAACGTAATATTTCCCGGGGTAATGCTCGGGTGACAAATCTCATCAATATAGTTGATTTGGGTGGTTTTGTTAAGGGTAGCCTTGTATTCCGTTTAAGCGGCTCTTAGATCTCTCAAAAATCAACCAAACAAACGACCTTAAAACAGATCACAAAATTATTTGATTGCAATGTGTTTGACAATTTGAACTATGGAATGACAACGGAACAAGGAGTACCAAAACACATCATGTTTCTGTTCTAGGATGTTATCGGTATGTAGGGGTTGAAAATTCCCTCGAATTCTATACTAAAAAAATTGAACAATGTACATTCAAAATATTCTAGCGATAGGTGTTCATATCCCTCGTTGCCAACAAGAATCCCCTTTTCACAACGAAAACTTGCTTAATACCCAATAAGCCATCTTGACCGATCCAAAAATTCCAAGTTTGGGTTTTCCTCTATTATTTTTTGTTTCTTTTTATCCAATGTTTTGAAAACCGGTTTTAAAGTCGAACCGGATTTCTCGTCAGGGTCAGTCGAACCGGCCGGTTCAACCGGTTGAGTATTTTATTTTTTTAAAAATAATTTTCTATAAAAATACAACTAAACTTGTTACAATCAAACGAAAATAGTCAAAATATAATTACAATCAATTTAAAAATAATAACAAATAGTTAAAATCCAAAAATAAAATAAAATTAAAGTACACAAAGAATTAAAAATAGCATTAAAGTATAAAAATCATCATAAAAATTGCAAAAAAAAATCAAAACCGGTTGAATCGGAAAAACTAGCCAAAAACCAGAAAACTGGTGGGTCGATGTGATCACATGGGCCCACAGATAAAGACTGCAGATCACAAGTTTGAAACTTGACAAAGACTAGTAGAGAAACTATATCTTGTGATCCATGTGTGAGGAAGGTGAGTCACCGGGCATTAGTTTTATGCGGTGTGCGCTCTGGGTATCAAGACGGTACATGAGATCAGAGAGTTTTCAACCATTTAATTTTTTTCTTTTCATCCCTGTAACTTTTAAATAGTTTTCCGTTTTACACCCTTAAATTCAATTGTAGCTACTTTTTTAGACCTTACCTTTATAAATTTTCCTTTTTAACTATGTCAAATATGAGATATTGAGGCTTGTATTTTAGCGTTTCTTAGACCGTGAGGAGTAAGCCCTTCTCTTTCGATGGAACGCTCAAAAAGCACCGAGGACGCCTCCACCACGCCTAGGAACGCCTGCTACAGGGATCAAAGTGGTTGACGCGTTCCAAAAGGCACGCCCCATTTTTGATCTCTGCAAAAGTCAGTCAAGATGCTTTTATATTATTATTATTTTATTTTATATTATTTTTATATTAAAGTTATTATTTAATTAAGGGTATAAAATAAAATAAATGATGGGTCCTAGAGGGACATTCCAAAGAAGTTTTGCTCCAGAAAATAGTGAAAAAATGCCCCATTGATGACTAAACGTCACATGATGAATGATGATGAGTTTGGGGCTTCCTTGGGAAGCCCTATTCCCCGTAGTCATAAGGTTCAACACATAAATGAAGCGCGGATAGAATTTGTTAGTTTGTTGCATCCAGTTAAACCCAGCAATCAAAAACTATATGGTTATAAGTTTGGGCCGACCCGAACCACATGGCACACTTTTAACAATTTTGCTATTATAATCAGAGCCCAGTAAATATCATCCCCTTTTATCACTCGAACCACCGTGAACCACCGTCTTCTTCCAGCCATCATCTATATTGTCTTTTACACACACACACACACACACACACACAAATATAAACTCCCAATCGATAAATTGAAAATAATAAATGGTGAAAACAAAAATTAAAAAATCGAAGCCTAATAAGCAGCCCAATGTAAGTTAATCGATTTTACCGAGTTTATTTATCTCAATTTTGTTACAACATTTTTTACAAAAATCTTGAGTATTTATTAAAAGTTACTGTAGTAATTACCTAGCAGAAACTTTAGGTATTATATATTATGCATACTGTTTGATTGAATTATTAATAACAATATTTTGAATATATATTTAATGTTTTAGGATTATTTATATTTTATAATTTATAATTTATTTATAATGCTGATCACTATTAGCAGACGAAAAAGAATGGAAAGCAATCTGATATATCTGAGTTTGTAGCTCAGCTGGACGCGCTAGGTTTAAAAATTATACAAGTAACCGCCGACGGAAACTGCTTTTTCAGGTTTGTATTTTTCAACTTAAAAGAAGCTCATTAGGGCTAATGTAGAAGCGTTGGTCATTGTTATATATATATATATTAATATATATGTATGTATGTATGACGGAACAATGTGATGTTGTTTGACAGAGCATTGGCGGATCAGTTGGAGGGTGACGAGGATAAGCATGAGAATTACCGGAAGATGGTGGTGCAATATATTGTGGTATTACTAAAATGTTGTATTTGTTTTTTTATCGTTTGAATTTGTCGTGTTGGTATGTATCTTATTTGACGACTTTTTGATAATTTACGTTACTTAGTATGATTAACCTTGACCGTCTACAGGGTGTGTAGTTTAAAGGATATGATTTGAAACATGATTCCGATGTATTAATAACATGTCTAAATTCTTAGCGGCATAATTTTTTTGTTTATTCACAAATGACACCCTGTTTAGCACTCCACTAAAAAAATGCAGATTGGAAATTAAGTTCCTTTAAGAAGACGGGGGTAGGGCCGTAGGGATATTCCGGTACTTCCATCTATTTTACTTGTTTAAAAGGGGATAGTAGATGAGGGCAAGAGTTCGTATGCTATTTAGAGACACACACTTGTAGAAAGAGGCCTATTGTGCAGAGTAGTTTTTTAGCTGGATTTTCGACCTGAAGCTTTTAGAAGTTCACTGTTTGTGCACTCTGACTGCAAGTACCAGCCTTCATGGGATGCAAGTGAAATGATTTTTTGCACTATCAAATAGTTTGAAATCTCATTTAGATTTCCCACCAAATAATCACCCAAATATCTCATATGGGCTGAGGTTCTTTGTTGCACGGTTGTATTTTATCATGCCTTTGTTGACTGTAAATGCTGCTCGGCGAAGTAGTTAACGAGCTTTGCTTTACTAGGATATAAAAGTGTCCAACTTGTGGGAATAACCTCTGTCTGTAGTTATTAAACTGTTCCCATTACTAGTGTATTTTTTCTTCTTTTTTAGAATAATGAGGATTATTTTCTGGAAGAATAAAAATGTTTTTGACATTCAGTAAATTCACATCAGCTATATGAACCAGGGTGAAAGCCTTTTACCCAAAAAATTTCACATCAGCTATGCCTACCTTTCAATAAACCAACTACTAAGCATTTGTTATACAGAAAAATCGTGGAAGCTTTGAACCTTTTATTGAAGATGAAGTGCCATTTGATGAATACTGTCAGTCCATGGAAAAGGATGGCACATGGGCTGGACATATGGAGTTACAGGCTGCTTCTCTTGTGACGCACAGTAATATATGTATACACCGAGTATGTCCTTGGTTTTGTACTCCTTTCGTAGTATTTGCGAGCATATTCATAAGTATTTTAGTTCTCATAATGTTTTTTTACAGAAGTCGTCACCGCGTTGGTATATAAAGAATTTTAGTGAACATGATGCCCAAATGATCCATTTGTAAGTACCCCTAGGCCCTAACAGTTATAAATTTTATTTTAGTGATCACAGCTTAAAATCAACTGGTTGCAGGTCTTATCATGATTTTGAGCATTACAATAGTGTGCGGTTAAAGGAAGACACCTGCAATGGACCAGCTAGACCAATCATAATCAAGGTTTTTTGCCATTTATAATTCCATATTTCCATCTATCTCCACATTCGACAGTTATCCTATTTGGGTATGTTAATTGCAAGATACCCTGTATTTTTTTAGAAAAAGTAAATAACATTTCATTATTTGAAAAGGCCGATGCTGATCTTTCAGTGAAGCCCCATCAAGCAAATGGTGCTGTTTCCAAGGCCAAAGGCAAGTCTGCTAAGACTGTTCTCCAGGCAGAATCAGTTACAACTGTCAAAGTTGGAAGCGGATGCGAAAACGAGGAAAAAGTTAAATGGGTATAATATATCTATATATTTCTTTCCTGTCTTCGTGTGTTTTTTGTTAACCAAGTAAAGTTTGCACTTTTCAATTCAGAAATTTGTTATAGTTTATATATCTGCCTAAATTTTAGGTGTTATCACAAGTGAATGGAGATGTTAATGCTGCAATAGAGTATATCATAGCGGACCAAGGAACTGAAGATTCCTCGGCTGAAAACGATAGACTTACTTATGCAGTGGATACTTCTCATGGTAATGACTGGTTAGTACGTTTATTTTTTCTTCATATGCTCCCCAAGTTTGCTGGCTTCACCAGTTAAAATAACTTAGACGTCGTGTTGATATGCCTTATTTCCACCTGCTTTTTTTAGAATGTTTTAGTAACTCCCATGATGAGCAAAGTGAGCAGTGTGATGAGAAGATAGGCAACAAAAATATCAAGGAGAAACAGACTTGCAGTAACACTGAAAGAGAAAATGATAATGCCAACTCATGGCATGATGAAAAGGTTTTGCTGATTTATTATTGTACACGTTTATCTAGACGAATGTTTATTTTTATTTCAATTTTTTCTGCAGAAAATACCCAGAAACAAGCCTTGTCCATGTGGTTCAAAGAAGAAATACAAGTCTTGCTGTGGCACAGTGGCAGGAAGATCATCTTCAGTTGCAGTGTATGTATTGGTGATAAAAGAGTTAAAGCCATATATTTTTATTTAGTGTGAAGTTAAAATGTCAATAACTTTATGGTCAATGTGTTATATAAAAATGTATTTGGTGATGGTTTAAATTTCTGATGTTGTGCTGGTGTATAATTTCAGAAACTATACTGCTAACAATGGAAAGGGTAGAAAAGATAAGAAGCAAAAGCAAGGAAAGAAAGCCGGGTCAACAAATTTGTCCGTTTTGCATGGTTCTGATGGAGCCTCTCCTGACATGGGTGCACTTTGTATATGAACATCTTCCCTGGGTATCAAGTGAGCTCCACAACCTTTTGTACATAATCTTTTACATTTGGTTGTGATTATGTTCTTCTTTCTTAAATTTTCAGTTATCACCCATTTCCAAAGGTAAGCTATTCCGTGCTTCCTTGAAACTTAAATCCAGATTGTACTATATAAAATTAACCAAGTTAAGTCTCATCAGAAATTTATAAAATATAGTTCCTTTCGATAGAGCTCCCTGATGTTCAAGTTTCAAATTATATCATTAGATGTCGTTTTTTAGCATGTCCTAATTGCGAATATAGACATGAATGTCTTTTTTTCTTTTAAATGTTCTTGGTGTTAGATAGAAATGTGCGAACAAAAAAGTCATTTCATTAATTTTGTGCATGCGCTTCTTGATTATTTTTTACCTTATTATTCCTAATCTGTTCATGTGTCTATTATTCTTCCGGTTTTTAGAAAGAATCTGTTCCCGTTCTATTCCATTTCCTTACATAATCACCAAATGCCTTTGGCTAGCCGTTGAACATCATTTGTTTTCGCAATATTACATCAGGTGCTATGCTATTGTAATCTGGGGCTCTGGGCATCTTTCAACAAAATCAAAACAAATGGGTTACCTGAACCACTTTCAACAAAATCAAAATCATATTTAGTGGGCCATTTAAGTAAATTAAAGAAAAGAATAGTAAAGATGAAATATCTTTTGTGATGCACAGGAAAACCTATTTATTTACGAAGTAATATTTACTAGTTTAATATTACTAACTACTAAAAACTAGTAATACTATTGTTCATTATACAATAAAATACAAATGTAGAGGTTTGTTCAAATGCATCTTTAATTTTCCTTGGAATCCAAGGGACAAATCTCAGCCACACATTTTCCCTCATTTTTCTCTCTCCTCCATAAATCATTAGTTTCAACTAATTCAT
>JAOEHQ010003875.1:0-29313 GCA_025447715.1 Asclepias incarnata
TTTTTGGTTGCGATTTTGCGTTTTTCGTTGCGATTTTGCGTTTCTCGTTGCGATTTTGCGTTTTTGGTTGCGATTTTACGTTTTTGGTTGCGATTTTGGTGGCTATTTTGTGATAATTCAAAAAAACTTGGCTAATTTGGTATAATCTTAGCCAAATTTGGCTACTCATGTTATTTTCTCATAATATATAATTGAAAGCAAACATATTAATACCATATTAATAACATTTTTATTATTGTAAAATACCATTTTTTATTTATTTATATAATAACATATTAGTTCCAACCCTTAAGATTATTATTAATAAAAAAGTTTATTTTCAACCTAGAAGCAAACATAGTTATTTAAAATCTGGAATATTACCCACTTGACATTTAAGAGTGAATTTTTTTTTTTAATGTGACTTAAGCCTTTAGCAAATAAACCAACGGCAATGTAATAGTATTATATATTATATATCTTTATTAAAATTCAATGAAGTGAATAGTGATACAGCCTCCCTGACAGTTAAATGAAGTGAATAGTGATACAGCTTTCCTAGCAGGCTGTTGCGCAGCTATTTGTTAAGCTGCCTACTTAGTTTTCTTTTATTATTCATTTCCAGCTGGCTGCTAACCTGCATACTTCGGTCTTTTTTTTTTTATTATTGTACATAACAAACATACATATTTCGTATTGCAAACTTTTTTTTTTTTTGCGTCCATGTTGTATTGCTTTTAAATACATATAAATTTGTGTTGGTATTTTTTTTCGTTTCTATTTGTCTGCCAGCTTGTCTTTTTGATTTTTTTATTTGATTATTGCAAACTATTAATGAAAATTGAAAAGGATAAAAACAAGACAAAATGTTCTTTTTTTTTTGGTACTCCCTGGAGTGGATCCAATAAGAACGGTTCCCTTAAATCATGGTTTTTACTCATTCTTGTGTGAATAATAAAATTTCACCTAATCACACTTAAAAGTAAAAGTTTTGAATGGTCTATCTGACATCATGAATGATAATTTGCTTTAATTCTTTCTCTATAAGGCCCATTCTTATCCTGACGTCATCATCTCCTCATCCTCACTGCCACATCAGTTTTCCCTCTCCAAGACACACCCAAGAACTACCCCTTCCCTATCATACCCCCTTCATCATCTCATCCCTAATAAAAAAAATAATTAAAACACACACACATATCTTATTTTAATCCGTAAACATACTTGTCGTTCCATTTCTTTTTTTAGATGGCAAAAGATGATGAAGAGGCATGAAGGGAGTGATGCCTATGACATCCTTCTCATCTTGTATGATGAAGGGGGTGATGATCTCCTATAGGGAGAGGCCTTATTATAGCCATTTTAGAAAGACTCTAACATCCTAATCTTGAAAGTAAGTTTTACTATTTTAGACAAAGCCAACTTCCAACTTGGGATTAAGAAAGTCCATCACTTGCTATCATAGGTGAGCTACCATCAACCACTAATTTGTCTCAATTTTGACAAGTTACCTAATCATATACTAATGGAGTTCTAGGGTTTTTGTTTAAAAATCGTTTCGTGTAACCACTATGACATAACTCTAATTAATTTCTAATGATCGACTTCATGAGTTCCGGTAATCAAAACAAACTCTTAGTGATGCTATTGATTTCTACCTTGTTACAAGCTCGTCGCATCGTAAAATTTATGATTTTCCGATTGAATTTGATATAATCGTTGCACCATCGTTCAACATCTGAACACATCATTGCTTCGATGATTCCTACAAATTATGGTGTACGTTTATTAGAACAAATCACTTGCAAATCATTGCTTCACAAAAGAAATAAGGGTCACATATATATGCAAATCTTTCCTTATCCTCAAATAGATGATATAAAACAATTGAGTTTATTTAGAGCTTCTTAACCTTCTTCAATGTAGAAAACAATGCTTGAAAGCACATCAACACACACATCAAACTATCCAATAAATGCAATTTAACACCACCTTAAAGCAAACTTTTACAAACCATTCAAAAAGTCTTTAATGGACCATTTCTTTTAAACAAAAATTTTCTCATTAAATTAATATTACTACCAATGACCCCATTGTCATAAATGCATGAAAGTGTTACAACCAACGATTCTATATATGCAATGCAATACAAAGGAGGATTTCATCACTTGTGGCTGGCTACTATAAATTATCCACTAAGTGGCCCGTCTATAAGAAAGCAAAGTCTAGTTGAAATCTTGAAACTATATTAATATTATTCTTCTTTATCTTTACATCCACCTACACTATTTCCCAATTATTTTTATTAATTTATTTATTTTTCTCTATAAAAAGTATATTGGTTTACTTAATAAACTGTTTTTTCCTCCTTTTGTAGACCCCTTTAAACGTTTTTTGAAGCATTTGTCTTGAATACTTTACTTTCTTATTATTTGTTTGAGGAAATACTCATGATTAAGGGCAACAAAAATCATTGCTAAAAATCATTTTGTACAAAATGACTCATGGAAGGTGAGATATATAACAATTCGGATCCTGGCCAGGCTTCGATACCGACCCGGAAAGGTAACCAACCTAGCAACTTCATCATAATAATAATAATTATTATAATTATTGATAAAGAAGAAAATAGTTATGTGGTGGTGGGCTATGTTTTATTTTGATGTACGATAATATCTTTATATTGATTATAGTATCTGCTTTTTTAATTTATTTTTTAAATTAGGGATTAGTACTAATTAACACAACTAATTTTTTTTTTTTTTTTAGTTTTCTTCCATAATCGTCTTATTTGAAATTTGAAACGTGAGTTTATAATATTTTATTTATTAAACTAGATTTTAGTTCCGTGGATATAAACAAAGAGATTTAAGTAAATAATAAAGGAAATGATAAATCTTCCTAAAAATTAGCTTAAAATTTCTCATAAAACCACAAGATGATAACATGTGGATTTCAAATGAAATCTCTTTTCTAATTTTATTGATTTTTTCATGTCATTATTTTGTGGTTAAAAGGATTTTTTTTAAGCTATTTTTTTTTTTAAGAGGATAAGCATTTCGAATAATTTATCATTTCATGTGTAATGATACCATAGGGACTAAATGGAAAACTAGTTACTTTTATTTAATTATAATGACGTATAATTATTTTAGTACAAGCTAAAATGGTATGGTAACCAATAAAGAAAGAATTATATATTACTATCTTCATACCCTTTTGTTACTAAAGAGTATGGTTAAGCAAGCTCTTATTACAGTCCATTCAACCGTCTTGTAAAAAATATGAGACCATGTTAGACCATATTCTTAAAGAGAACTAATTTCAAATAATGTCACTTTAATATTGATTTATTTTATGTAGTTAACATATCATTTCACCTAGGGAAGTGATAAATTTACAATAATTTTTAACCATCCACAACAATACGTATTTTACATAGTTGTATACTGTACAGTGTAATATATACATTTGTTGTGGATGGCTAAAAGATGTTGTAAATTTATCATTACCCTTTTACCTAGCATTTTACACAAAAACTACTTGATTTTTAGAGAGAGTAAAAGAAAAAAGAAGACCCATACATATATGTCTTCTATCTTAAACCATATTTAATATCTGGTTTATACATAATGTAACAAGATTATTCAGTATGACTTTGACAATTCATTTAACTCGATTTACCTCACATTGAGCCTGAGAAGATCTGGTATTAGCAGTCCAAGATTAATCGGATGATAACTTTTGACAAAATATAATAAGATTATTTCCTTAAAAATATACGATACAAAAGGCAAATTAATTATATAGAAAAAAAATATTTAATGTTTTTGTATGTCTTGTCATAATTGTGTTATAACAATGATAAAACAATCAACAAACATGACTTTTTTTTTTTTTTTTTTATAACGTGAACTCACTTGGTAGAAGTTATTACTTTTTAAGATATAAGTCTAACGATCAATTTCTAACACAACTTGGTAGATAAATAAAAAATAAAAAATAAAAATAATAATAATGACTTTTTAAGACATTTATTGATTTATTAAAATTGTTATATATATTAATGTGAGAAAGAACAAAGGAAAAGTTGTAGTACTAATAAGAATTTGCTGTTCTACAATTATGAAGAAAGTGGGCGCAGGATAAGCACGTGGACATAGCACGCTGCCATTTTTTCACACACACACATACTGTGATACTGACTGTGTATTATATCCTCCTCCTCCTCCTGCTGATTATTATTATTCCCCACATTTACTCTGTTTTTTTCTGTAACTGAATCTTCTTCTTCTTCACCATTTTCAAGATTCCAGGTTCTTTTTATTTTTTTTATCAGTTTATTTTCTTAAACAAATAATAGCCCATTAAAGTCTTCAAATTTATATTGTGTTTTTGGTAATTATATTGTATATGTATGTGTGTGTGTGTGTGTTGATTTTGATTTGTTTTTGTGTAAAAAATCAAAAATGGAGTGTCATGATTTTGTTGTATTTTCAATGGGTTTTAGTCATTTATTTGCAACATGCAAAACCCACATGAAAAGTTTGAAGCTTTCTTATGATTCTTTATGGTTTTAGTTAAAAATGGGAAATTTGATTAATTTTCTAATAGTGCTCTGTTTTGTTTCATATTCTCTGGGTTTTAATTATTTATTTGTAATATTCAAAACCCATATGTAAAGCTTGAAGCTTTCATATGATTTAATGGAATTCTTGATTGTAATCCAAGAATCTTTAAGAGATATAAAAAAAAATCTTGGAATTTACAAAGTTTATAATTTGTGCTCTGTTTTTTGGTCTATATTCAATGGGATTTTGTCATTGTTTGATACATTCGAAACCCATATGTAAATTTTCATATTATTTAATGACAAGTTGTTATTTTTGTGAATAGTGAATTTTGCAATTTTCTAACTATGCTCTGCTTTTGGTTGATAGGTATCCTTTCATATTGGGGAAAAAAAAAACAAAACTGATTAGTTATGATAAGAATAGTGAATTGAATACATAAAAGAAGATTATTTGAGGAAGTTTACAAGAAGCAATGAAGTTTATGAAACTTGGTTCTAAGCCTGATACTTTCTACAATTCAGAGTCAATAAGGTATAAATGCATCATCATGGTTTTTTTTTTTCATTGTAAAATGGGTAAACGGAAGAGGTTTCACATGTTCAGGTTACTGACGAGTCTTTTTGACTCAGATGTACGTGGGTATTTCCGTGACTGTTTCTGAACATTTTCCGAACCACCCAAAGATGTTTACCTAGAGAGGTTTCGAACATGAGATCTCTTATGAGGAAACACGACGCCTAACTGCTAGGCACTTTGGTGGTGGTTTATCTATTTATCTATTTATTTATTTGTATGTTGTATTTCACAATTTTACACAATTTAATGATATTTTCAATAATTGTATATCAATTCAGGTCAGTTTCCTCTGAAGTTTCTAGTGATCTTGTAGTTCAAGTAAATGGAACAAGATATTTGCTTCACAAGGTAACATACTATGATACTAACATTAGTATAAATTTTATTACTTTTTTTCCCCATGATTTTCCTTCAATTAATAGAGGTTCTACAAACTTTTATTATATAAATTATTGGGTTTTGAACAAGAAAATCTTCAAAGGGACAAAGTTTTATAAATCAAATTTATTTTTATTTTCTAGGACAAAAAAGATTTTATACTGAATAATTTTAGATTTTATACTAAATAATAAAATATTTTATTAGCTAAAAAAATGAGTGTGATTGCACCTGCAAGAGCCTCATAATGTTATGGAATCTTTTTTAAGCATTAGTGGATACCCTACAAGTATGATTTATGAAATCTTGATTAATGGATCTGCTAATTGTAATTCACTTACTATTATGTACTATTTATATGATTTTCTTTGACTTACAGACAAAGGGTGTTTATATGTTTTATTTTTATTAAATTATAAATGTAATCCTAAATAAATGTCTAATAACCAAAAGGCATTGTCTAGTCGACCAGTATGTGAGCTGACCGATCAACCAAAACGTTGTGTGCCGCATGGTGCACAAAGTATAAATATTTTGGAATTGTACAGAAAACAGAATACTTGTCATTTCAAATAAAAGTACTAAATAAATATTAAAAATTTGTTATGTTAAGGTATGAAATAATATAATGTGTATTTTTATCTATATTATTTAGAACCCTATAAATTTGACAATTGATGTTTTTTTTTTTTTGGTTCTTGAAAACAGTTTCCATTATTGTCCAAATGCTTAAGGTTACAAAAACTATGTTCTGAAAGCCCTGATTCCTCCCAACATCAAATAATCCAACTCCCAGATTTTCCAGGAGGCACAGAGTCATTTGAGTTATGTGCGAAATTCTGCTATGGAATCACAATCACTCTCAGTGCATACAACATTGTATCGGCCCGTTGTGCAGCCGAGTATCTTCAAATGACAGAAGACGTCGAAAAAGGAAATCTTCTTTACAAACTCGACGTTTTCTTCAATTCGTGCATTCTCAATGGCTGGAAAGATTCAATTGTGACACTTCAAACTACAAAAGCTTTTCATTTATGGTCAGAGGATTTGGGGATCACAAGCCGGTGTATAGAAGCCATCGCGTCAAAAGTTCTTTCTAACCCACTAAAGGTTAGTTTATCACATAGCTATTCAAGGCGGGGGAGGGATAGAGATGACATTTCTTGTAATGGAAGTAAAACTACTAGCAAAGGGTGGTGGGCTGAGGATCTTTCAGAGTTGAGTATTGATCTTTATTGGAGAACTATGATTGCCCTAAAATCGGGTGGCAAAGTGCCCTCAAATCTTGTAGGTGATGCATTGAGGATCTATGCATCCAAATGGCTACCGAACATTTCAAGAAATCTTGAAAATGGTGAAACGACTCATTCGAATTCTAAAAGTCGTCTGCTTTTGGAATCGATAATCAGCTTGCTTCCAATGGAACGAACCGCAGTTTCTTGTAGTTTCTTATTGAAATTATTAAAAGCCGCCAACATTTTACGGGCTTCATCTTCTTCAAAAATCGAATTGGCAAGAAGAATCGGGATTCAGTTAGATGAAGCTACGGTTCCTGATATGTTGATCCCCTGTTCATCAAACGATATGATATATGATGTTGAAGTCATTATGAACATTTTGGAGCAGTTTCTGTTACAAAGTCAAAGTCCACCCACGAGCCCACCACGGGTCAAAGGCAGGTTTGAACGGCATAGAAGGTCACGGTCTGCGAATAATGGTGATTTTGAGTTGCAAGAAAGCAGGAGGTCTTCTTCTGCATCTCATAGTTCAAAGATAAAAGTGGCAAAACTTATTGATGGATATTTACAGGAAATTTCTAGAGATGTAAATCTACCATTATCCAAGTTCACTGCTTTAGCTGAGGCTATTCCTGATTTTGCAAGATTGGATCATGATGATCTTTACAGAGCCATTGATATATATCTCAAGGTAAAACAAGTTCTATCATTTTAAATTTAACTTATCCAATCGAGTGACAAAAAAGATACACTCCAGTATCTTCTAAAGGTCAGTCCTAGTATTTATTTGTAGATTGATCTATGTTGAAGGTCGAAATTTCGTGCCTTTTACTTATCAATGGGTCGATCTGGGTTGTGTTTTATGTAAAATGAATCAAGTAAAGAATAGGTAAATGGGGAACGAGTTAAATGCGTTGAACGTTGCCCAAAGTGTATTAGTAATGTATTTAAGCTCCTAAATTGTTTTTATTCAAAAATGTAGATCATAATTGTAGTGTTCGTAGATGTATATTAGAATGATGGTAACAAATTTAGGTTTTCTTTTTGTTACAATATTTTCATGAAGATATTATGGCCCATATTTATATATCATCCTGTTGGTATGCAGTCACACCCAAACCTCAATAAGACCGAACGGAAGCGCATTTGCCGAATACTCGACTGCAAGAAGCTATCTATGGAAGTTTGTATGCATGCAGCACAAAACGAGCTTCTTCCTCTACGTGTAGTTGTTCAAGTCCTTTTTTATGAACAAGCACGTGCAGCCATGGCTGGAGGTCAGCTTACCGACCTGCCTAGCAACATCAAAGCACTATTAGCTGCCCAAGATGACGCATCAAAGGCACCAGGATCAATAAGCACCAATAGAAGCATGGTGCAACCCGAAGACCAATGGAGTGTTTCAGGTTTCAAGTCACCAAAATCTAATCTTTCTACATTAAGAATGAAGTTAGCAGAAGACGACGATTTGGATGAGAATTTTCATGATGGGATCTCTAAAGCTAACTCGTCAAAGGTGAAGCAACTGTGTTCACTTCCTAATCGACCCAAACGAATGTTTAGTAAGCTATGGTCTACCAACAGAAGCACAAGCGAAAAACGCTAGATGAACCAACAAAACAAGAACTTCACAAGGGTAAATCTATATTTTATTTTATTCATCTTTTTTGGAAAAATGTCTTGTAATCTTTAGGGAAATGAAATTGTGAATTGTTTGTGTAATCTATGGTAATAAATAAGAGAAGAATTTATTTCTTTTTTCTTGAAATATAGTGTAAATATCAAATATTTTGGTACAACAACAAACGATATTCAATCTTTTCGAATGCAGGGTATGGAAGAGATGGGATGTAGACGGCTAAGATTTTGGTACAAAAGCATCAAACTTTAGTAATCCATGATAGGGACCAAAGTATTGATTTCTTGAGCACTAGTCATTTTCTACCATCATAATTCAATTCATTCATCTCATGCTCCATTATTGATTTGATTTACACTGTTTTTCATATACTATAAAGTCATGTAAAAATTGACACTTTCGTTGACTTTTTGACTAAAGATATAGCATCCAAGACAAGTTGGAATATCCACATTTGACCACAAAAATTGGTAAAATGATTAGTTTTTTCACTCCTCTACTTGAATGGTCATAATTATCCTTGTCCAATCAACAAAGCAACGTAAATTTTAAGAATTATGGAATGAGTGGCCTTTTTCATAAAGCATGCTTAAGTTTATCTTCTGTTTGACTACTTACAACAAATAATTATGTTATCACACGTTAATTAATTAATTAATATAAACTTTTAAGGATTAAGTAGGTTCAATAAACGTCATCTCCAGTACTCCACCAAGCACAATCTATCTTGAGAGGGAAACATAAACCTAAATTTGTTAAGATATCCTTTATTTATTTATTTATTTTGAACGGTTGGATGTTACTTTACTCCTTTTACACTACCTCAAATGTTATTCGTTAATGCCCAGGTTTGAACCTAGGACCTATCATCAAAATCAGAGTGGCCTAAAAATGTTAAGAAATCCTTTATCATTTCTTCCATTTCTTTTTTCGGCATAAAGTTACAAAGTATTTACGATTGATCTTTATCATAAAGGTTCAACAACGTTGTAGACTACTAATACTAATACCAATGAAAGGATTTATTTAAGTATATGTCAACCAAAATATTACACATGTATAGAAACAAGGGTTAAACAAAAAGATCTAGTTAGTCGATGCAGGAAATAAGAGGGTCAAAATGTCAAATAGGTCGGATAAAGTGATAGGCTGGTTAAAAACCATCAAACATATCTTTAGAAGTACTTTCAAACCTTTATATGATATACATACCCGACCTGCAAAACGGGCCGGGCCTCGGTTTTCACTTTCTTACCATTTCGGGTTTCGGGCAAGGCAGGCCGGATTTTGACCCAAGCTCATGCCTACATACCTACCACATGATTTAGACCTTGATGGTATCATTTGTCTAGTGTAAATGCTTTGTGCAGTTACTATAAATGATGTTAAAAAATGGTATGTGCTCCCTTCACATGTTGGTAACAGTTGAACACTACATGGGACTGATCATTAGAGAAGGATCAGTTGGGTCCTAAAACCCATAGGGTTATTATTTCTTTGTCATTTTGAACACTTTTAATACAAACATTATTAGCAAGACATTCAGGTATTTATGAAATGCAAAAGTATCGCTGCAAAACCTTGGGCGTGAGCCCGGGCGGAATGGCCGTCGGTGCGGATCTTGTTGGTAGCCGTCAGCCCCACGTGCCTTGTTCAGAAATTTTAACCCGGTTCCCTTTTGAAGCTCGCGCAACAAACCCCGACTTCTGGAAGGGATGCATTTATTAGATAAAAGGTCGACGCAGTCTTCCGCCCGGATCGACCCGTCGAAGCGAGCCTTGTGACTAAAAAGAGCCTCGGCCGAATGGCCTCGGGCGCAACTTGCGTTCAAAAACTCGATGGTTCACGGTGTTTATTTTTTATTTATTAAGTGTTGTTTATATAAAGTGCGTCTAGATTAATATTGTCTATGTAAATTAAACAGTAATGCTATTTGTTTTATGTGCTGAATGAATAGTGTGTAAAAAAAATTATTAAAAATTAGTGACTTACTTAATAAATCAGAACATATGTGACCTTTTTAGTTCACATTCTTTACAGATTAAGTCAAACACACTATTATGACTTACTGTATTAAGACAATTTTTTTATTTATTAAGTCAATTAAGTTTCAAACAAACACTACCTTAGCGGCTTAGCCTATAAGGCTATAATGGGTTAAAGTTTAACTGTCTCAAGCATATGGGCCGTTTGCTCTATTTGGTACAAGTGAATGAGTCAGATCCATTTGATTATAATTTTGTAGCCCAATGCTAAAGTTGGCCCTAAATATGTTTTGGACTTTTTTAGTTTGTTTTTATATAAATACAATCAAACGAACCGATACTAGAGTTGAGTGTAAGATTATGATTGGAAACCCACAAAACTTTTTACACCCTCAAAACGAGTATCAACTTTACTTTTAAATTTATAATATAGTGTTCTCTTTAAAAATTGTTTACTATTTTTAGTCATAAAAAGGTATTCACTTTTAAAAGGAGTTAGATATGATTGACTAACTTTTTGATATTATAAACTTATAATCAACAAAATTAATATTTCAAAAATTAAATAAGGATTAAATAATTCATAAGGAGATGGCCAAGTGTGTAAAAACTAATATGTAATAATGATTATAATCTTACATCGTGTGCTTTTATCTTATAAATATTTATTTTATATATTTATTATTTATATTTATTTTAGGACGGGATGAGTTATACTAATGGTAAAAGGTTTAGACTATTTTGTCATTTGTATGGTCCTTTTTTTTTTTTAATTTTTTTTTTATGATAACCACATCTTTGATCATTCATATAAGTGTTTTAGTATCTAGTATAAACCTGAGGATATATATTACCCCGTTGGGCAAGAGCCACTACTTTAGAAATTTTAAATAAATGTTAATTATAGCTTGGAGTCAAGGGATTTCTGTTGCCTCAAATCGAAGCTAAAGAGTAAAGAATTGATACATGAGAATGTACTAAGCGAGGAGATTATGCCCAGACGTTGATGCGGGTTTTTTTTATTATAATTTTTTCTAATTTAAAATGCAGTTGATCGTAATATAATGTTTATATTAAAACAAACAATGACACCTTGATAACAATGATATAATGTTATGTACGAACATAACATATAATAATACTTTACTAATGCAAATACTGACACTTCGATAACGATAATATAATATCTTACTAACAGTTACGTTAACCAAAACAATGGCACTTTGATAACATTTATATAACATATTATTATATGCGAGATAAGAGAATAACATATAATAATTGGTATGAAGATTATAAGCTTGTGATCAAGTTGTAACATTAGAGATAATAAAAGGTCTTAAGATGTAAATATATGATATTTGTTAGAAATTAGTTATAACTAATATTATATAGATATAGAATAGATATACGAGTAGTAGTAGTAGTATATAATCTTGTAACCGTCTTCATTTCTAATTAATCGAATGAGTGATCATTCCACATTTGCTCTGCTTTTATTTAATTTCCGCTGATTTCCTCTGTAACTTCATATGGTATCAGAGCACAGGGATTCGCTCTTCTTTTTCTTCGTTTCACTTAGGGTTCCTGCGATTAACTGATCGGAATTCTGTGGCGGTGATAATTGATTCTATTACTTTCCTTTCTTGTTTCAAGAATTGAATTAGGGTTTTACTTTCTCTAATTTTGATCATAACACTTCCAATTCCAATTTCATTTTTGATTTTGGCTATTCTCCGTCGGCGAATGATCCTTTATTTCTGGCACCTTTCGATCATCCAGGAATGCTTCTCACTAATACGCCTTTCAATGGCACGAATTTTCTTGGTTGGATTCGTACAATTAAGATGGCGCTTGGTGCTAAACTCAAATTAGGGTTCATCGATGGTAATACTACACGTCCGGCTGAAACAGATGCTAATTTTGGCCGTTGGACTCGATGTGATTATATGGTGACATGCTGGATTCTGAATTCTATGGTTGCTGAGTTATCTGAAGCTTTCCTGTATGCTCAATCTGCTTTGGAGTTGTGGAAGGAATTAAGTGAAAGATATGGTCAAAGCAATGGTCCACTCATTTATCAAGTGGAACGAGATCTGAGCAAAGTGACTCAAGGTAATCTTTCTGTTGCCGCTTATTACAATAAGATGAAGAAATTTTGGGATGAGTTAACTAGTTTGAATGGAATACCTGCTTGTGTATGTGGAAAGATGTCTGAATGTACTTGTGGTATAACTAAAAAATATCAGGAAATTGACAGTAGAACTAAGTTGATGCAGTTTTTGATGAGGTTAAATGATGACTTTGAGTCTGTGAGAAATCAAATATTGTCCATGGATCCTTTGCCTACTATCAATAAGGCTTACTATATTGTTCAGCAAGTTGAGAAACAGAAACAAGTGACTAATATAGTGCCAGATCCATCTGCTTATTTTGCTAATCATAATGGGCAAAGGAACACTTCAGGATATAGAAGAGAATCTAGAATTGATAAGTCCAAAAACTGCACTTACTGCAAACAGGATGGGCATGTTTATGAGCAGTGCTTTGAGATAATTGGTTACCCAGACTGGTATAAGGGAAAGAAAGTTAAGAAAGGAGTTAGGATGGCTGCTCAGGTTGACACTGAATTTGACCAAAAGGACTCTCCATTTAATTTGACATATGAAAATGAGATGTGTGGTGAAGGGAAAATGGAGTTAGATCAAAAACTTGTGGCTGCAGTGTGTTCTGAAATGATGAAAATGATGAAGGACAAAGGTTTTGTAACCAATCATCAATCTGATAATGCCAGTTCCTCTGGTCATCCACATGCAGGTATCGATGCCTCTGTTGATGCTTCTTTCTATGATAGATTTCATGCTCTTTGTTGCAATGTGGAAATTGATGTTGATAATGATTTTATTTCGGATTCTGGTGCCACTGATCATATGTCCCCTCACTTACATCTATTTCAGTCCATTAGGGTTCTTAAAATTCCTCTTAGAGTCAAATTACCTGATGGTAGTATCATTTTGGTTTACAAAATTGGAAACATTCAGCTTACTCCTACTCTTCTTTTAACAAATGTCCTTTATGTTCCTGAGTTCAAGATCAACCTTCTTTCTGTTGGTCAATTACTT
Source organism: Asclepias incarnata (assembly GCA_025447715.1). Classification (NCBI taxonomy): domain Eukaryota; kingdom Viridiplantae; phylum Streptophyta; class Magnoliopsida; order Gentianales; family Apocynaceae; genus Asclepias; species Asclepias incarnata. The sequence goes on from JAOEHQ010003875.1 coordinate 13,492, forward strand.
CAATCAAAGCCTCTTATTGCTCTTTTTGGTCCTGATTGGTGTGCTTTTCAGGACCTTACAACTAATCAATTGGTTGCTGTTGGCAAAGGATACAAGAAGTTGTATATTTGCAAGATTTCTTCCAAACCTGTTCAAGCCAACTTTGCTTCTTCTGTTCATACCTTAGTTGCTAATTTTGTTAATAAAGTTGCTACTAATAATAGCATTGATGTGTCTGCTGAATTGTTTCATGCTAGACTTGGTCATACTTCTGTATCCAAAATGGTTCATATTGATGCTTGTAAGCATGTTGATGTATCACATTTCTTTTGTGACACTTGTTCTATATCAAAAATTCACAGATTACCTTTTCCAAGAAGTGTTACCAGATCTTCTTCTCCTTTTGAATTGTTACACATTGATCTTTGGGGTCCATATAAGACACCTGCCTTAAATGGGGCACATTATTTTTATACTATTGTTGATGATTATAGTAGATCTACTTGGACTTACTTATTACATAGGAAAGACCAAGTATGTTCTGTTTTGATCAGTTTCATAGCCTATATCAAAAATCATTTTTCAAAATTCCTAAATTCCTAAGATCTGATAATGGCACTGAAATAGTCAATGGTGAGGTTTTGGGATACCTTAAGAAAAAGGGGATAGTTCTTCAAAGATCAATGGTTTATACCCCTCAACAAAATGGGATAGTAGAAAGGAAGCATAGGCATCTACTTGAAACTGCTAGAGCTTTAAGATTGAATGCTAACTTACCAAAGAGTTTTTGGGGACATTGCATTTTAGCCTCCACATATTTGATCAATAAAATGCCTGTCAAGTTACTAAATTGGAAGACTCCCTTTGAGATGTTATATGGTAAAACTCCTAGGTATGACAATTTGAGAGTTGTTGGGTGCTTATGTTATGCTGCTATAACTAAACCTCATAAGGACAAATTTGATCCTAAAGGAGTAAGATGTATTTTCTTGGGGTATCCACCTGGTCAAAAAGGGTATTTGGTGTACAATATAGAATCAAAGGAGATATTCACCAGTAGAGATGTTATTTTTAAGGAAAATATATTTCCTTATAGAGGACAAGTGGATTCTGTGAGGTCCTCTACACCTTCTGCTGTTGTTATGCCCACCTTTTCTGATGATGAAGGTGCTAACATGAATATTCCTCATGTTTTACCTGATGAAATTGATCCAAATGATCTTGAAGTTGTTCACAATGAAGAGGATTTTTTGTTTAACCAACCTGAACAACCTGTTGACCAACATGTCCCTCTTGTGGTTGATCCTATACCTGACATTCCTGTTCCTGTTGAGCCCATTGAGAATCAAGTAGTCAGTAATCTTCCTCTTAGAAGGTCTGCTAGAAACACTACTCCTCCAGTATGGCTTAAAGATTTTGAAGTTTCCAAGACAAAGGAAGCCTTGGCCTCCTTCACAAATAGAAAAGCTGATAAACCTCCTGTTTATCCATTGTTTAAGAACTCTGATTTTGTTCATTATCCAATGGATTATGTGGCTTCTCTGGCTCATGTGTTAACTCAGACAGAGCCTACTACTTATCATCAAGCAGAACAGGATAAGCATTGGGTGGAAGCAATGAATAAAGAACTCTTAGCCTTAGAACAAAATGACACATGGGTTTTAACTAATCTGCCTCATGGTCATCAAGCTATTTCTTCAAAATGGGTATATAAGATTAAGTATAAACCTGATGGTACCATAGAGAGATACAAGGCAAGATTGGTCATTAGAGGTTTTAATCAGAAGGAAGGGATAGATTACAAACATACTTTCTCACCTGTTGCTAAGGCTGCTACTGTTAGAGTTATTATCGCTATTGCTACAGCAAAAGACTGGCCACTTCACCAATTAGATGTGAACAATGCTTTCCTACATGGGCATGTTGATGAAGAAATTTACATGTTACCTCCTGAGGGATATAGTAAGGCTCTTCCTAATCAAGTTTGTAAACTACAGAAGTCATTGTATGGGTTAAAGCAGGCTTCAAGACAATGGAATCAAGAGTTATCAAAATTCTTGGTTTCATTAGAATTTGTTCAATCAAAGCATGATTATTCTCTATTTGTGAAGGAGTCAGGGGGTGATTTTACTGCTATATTGGTGTATGTAGATGACATTCTAATCACTGGTAACTGTGAGAAGGAGATTATAAGGGTTAAACAGGCTTTGGATGACAAATTTACCATTAAAGATTTGGGATTAGCAAGGTACTTCTTAGGGATTGAATTATGCAGAACTCAGGAAGGTACCTATTTGAACCAAAGAAAGTATACATTGGATCTTTTGAAAGATGCAGGTCTGACTGCTGCTAAACCTGTGTTTTTCCCTCTTCCTACTCATTTAAAATTGTCATTGGATAAAGGGGATTTAATTTCTGATCCAGAATCATACAGAAGATTAGTTGGCAGACTATTATACTTATCAATGACCAGGCCAGATATATCATATGCAGTTCAACATTTAAGTCAATTTGTGTCTAGCCCAAGGGTACCACACATGTCAGCAGCTACACACTTGCTAAGGTATCTGAAAGGAAGCATATCAAAGGGACTGTTTTATCCTGTGCAGACAAATTTGAAGGTGACAGGTTTTAGTGATGCAGACTGGGCATCATGTATAATGACAAGGAAGTCTCTCACTGGTTACTGCATTTTCTTAGGGCATTCTTTGGTATCCTGGAAAACTAAGAAACAGGCTACAGTTTCCAGATCATCAACAGAAGCAGAATATAGAAGTATGGCAACCACTACTTGTGAATTGGTTTGGTTAACATACTTACTTAAGGATCTGCATATCAATGTGCAAGTGCCTCTTACTTTGTTTTGTGATAACAAGGCAGCTCAACAAATAGCTGCCAATCCGTGCTACCATGATAGAACTAAACATTTGGATATAGATTGTCATTTTACTAGAGACAAGGTGCAGGATGGGTTTCTTCAGACAGCTTATATTCCTACAAACTTGCAACTTGCTGATGTGATGACAAAGGCTTTGGGAAAATCACAACATTCTATCCTGAGTCATAAGCTGGGAGTGAAGGATGTTCCAACTTGAGGGGAGCATATGAAGATTATAAGTTTGTGAGCAAGTTGTAACATTAGAGATAATAAAAGGTCTTAAGATGTAAATATATGATATCTGTTAGAAATTAGTTATAACTAATATTATATAGATATAGAATAGATATACGAGTAAGTAGTAGTTGTATATAATCTTGTAACCGTCTTCATTTCTAATTATTCGAATGAGTGATCATTCCACTTTTGCTCTGCTTATATTTCATTTCCGCTAATTTCCACTGTAATTTCATAGTTTGCTTTTTTCATTTCGTGCTTTCCGATTTTAACTCACGCAATGAATCATTAAGTATGTTTATATGTGTAGAGCATTTCAGGTTTTTAGTTCGTTCATGAGAACTAACAAATAGGGTTAGATTAAGTGGAAAACTCTTTGCCTTTGAAGACAAAGGTCAAAAGTTCGGTCATCACTCCTTACAAAATGACCGGAGGACTTTCTTCGTCTCATTTCCCTCATACCTCGTGGAAGAAAGGATTGAGCACGGTTATTATTTTTATTTTTTAGTGTAGTTCGTTCATGAGAATTAAACCGTAAGTATTCACATTTACAATCTTAACATTATAGGCCGTTCAAAATAAAAAAATAAAAAAAAACATTATAGAGGGAAAGTGAATTTAGTCCGTTAAATGTCAAATATCATTATCGCCAAAAAAGCATTTTTGGCGAAAACTTCGTGTACATAAATGATTCACAGTTTCAGACTCAAATCCAACGTTAAAAAAGAAAAAAAAAATGCTTATTAAATTCCTCTAGTTGAGTTGGTATATTGTCGCAATAATAAAACATTGCCAACTTCACTCTATTTATGGAGCGCATCCATAGTTGGTTACTTGGTTGCGTTTCAAAGTTTACAATAAGAACATTTCTATAAGTGACTTCGTCACTTCTTTCATTAGTTTTATACTTTTGTAACATTAGTGGCATGTCAACCCCTTCTAAACTAACATCAACCCCTTCTAAACTAACACATCTCTTACAACAATACCGTTTCACTTACTTCATCATTTATTATTATTATTATTAATAATTAATTAAATACAATAATTTAAAAAACACATTTATAAAACAAAGATATTATATTATTAACTAAAACATTATATTAACAAAAAAGTAACATTAAAAAATTATTTTAAGAAAAATAAAAATTACATTAATAATAAATAAAAAATTAAAACATTACATTAATAAATATATTAAAAAAAAACATAACATTAACATTGACGAAAATTGGGCGAAAGTTTTTAAATGTGATCGATTAAAGTCTTAAGAAGCCGATGGTGCACCCGAATAAAATGAATGTATGAATGTGTATTTTTTAGTTGTTGTAGTGAATTGTGAATAAAATTGATGTATGAATGTGTATATATATAGTTGTTGTGAAGTATGAATATATAATGTATGAATGTGTATTTATCCAAACTTTCCAAACCGACGAACTAAAGGGACACAGTCGTGCCAACGGTTATAAAAACCGATGAGCCACGTAGGTTAAGTGACATGGGCCGTTGGTAGAAGTCTAACTGGCAGGAAACAAAATTCTACATACTCATTGCTGGGAAACATTTGAGATAACCTTTTTTTTTTATTATAGGTGTGAATTACTCGTGAATGTCGAGAGGTTTAGCATACATTGTTTTAACTCGCTCCGCATTAGAGAGCTCATCGACGAGCAAATCCCCTTACTTAAACCTCTCGAAGATGAAAACCCCATTACCAAGACTTGAACTCAAAACCATGGTTTCAGGTAAAACCTCTTCCTGACCCCCCTAAGGCATACCAGTAGCCAATCCACCTAAGTGAGTTGGTTGGATAACATTGTTAATGACTTCAAAAGATGGTTTGCATCGCAGAAAAGATCTATGGAAGTGCAGCCTAAACAAGATGCTTGTTCTTATTCACTGCCGATTAAGGAATGCGTACTCCTTCGATTCGGAAAATCAATTTACAGAAATTAATTTTTGATTTTTTTCAAATCTAGAAATCAAATATAAGAATTATTTAAAATTAAAAGTTATTCAGATATTGACAAGCGTAAAGAGTTCTTATAATTGATAAAAATTAAAAGTTAATTTCTATTTTAGATAATTCATATATATTCATACACAGGTGGTTATTTTATGCAAATTAGCCTTCAATAAAACGTATGGGTCCACTCAAAAATTGCTAAAGTTGGTGTTTGAGAAAAGTTGGAACCGTCTATAGATTCATTTGTTAAATACAATTTTAGAGCCTATAGTAAAGATGAATAAAATAGTTGTATATATTTATCATAAAATTCAGAGGATGGACTTTTGATATAAAAAAAAAAAAAAAAAATTATGCACGTTAACTGGCTGTATTTAGCATTTTCCTTAAATTTTGATTAGAAGAATCTATAGCTGAGTTTTGTTGAAAACAGTTCACATAATAATGATAGCATCTTCTGTGTTTCAACTTTCAATAGCCTCTTACTAGTTCAATTATTTCATATCTTACATTGATTGTTTCTATTTTTTACTATATTTTTTTCAACTGTAAACATTATTTGAGGTTCTGTAGGTGTGACAAATATGAAGACTAACACAAGATGAGGAAGAACCACACGAAGGCGAAATTATTTGAAGACACGCAACCAACGGACCTTGGGCTCACTCTCGAACTTATTGGTTAGGGGTTCGATCCTCGTTGTAGTCATAGTTTCGATATTAAATATTCAAAGAAACACAAAGTTCTTTCGAACAAATAAATGGTATATTTCTTTAGTTAACAACTTGAGAATATAGATCTTTAAATACATGTGCTCTTATTTCCACCTCTCATTTTTTTAAAATATATCCCTCAATATACAATTAACAGTGTATAATGTATAACTGTTTACTGCAATGTGAGGAATTTTTATATAAGGAAAGAAGAAGGTGGAAATAGATGTCCACCTAAATAAAGCAACAGGACCATTTGTTGGTACAAACTATATCTGATAATAGATCATATCTTTATCTTTACTCCTTATTAAAACAACAACACACCCTCATTTTTCAACTTTCAGCCTTTGATAATACCAATATACCCCTATACTTTATTTACTAATTTAAATATCTCCACCTAATTTACCAATAATACCCTTAATGAAATTATTTACAACATATATCCCTCAACCCTTAAAAATAACTACACTACTCCCTTTACATCAATAACTTTTACATTAATAACCACACCGCTACTTCAACCGCACCGCCGTCACCCGTCGCCACCTCCGCCACCCGTCACCGCCGCCACCTATTGCCGTCATTCTCCACCGCTGCCACCACCACACCACTGCTATCACCGCCGCCGTTTTGTGCGGGTTCCCTTCTAGTGGAAAGTAAAGCAAGAACATGGGTTGGTTATCACTTTTTAATCTGACAATAGGACCATTTGTTGACTTTTCAAGTCAAAATAAACAATTTTTTTTTAAACATGTGCGTACAAGATATGTTAAATTTTTTAATGTTTATTAATTCGTATTTACTATATATTTATATTTAAGAAAAATTTGATGTATCTTATCTTATGTCTTAGGGAGTTAGGGGTACAAGTTAGCAAAACCTATTTTAAAATCGATAGCAACTCATTATTGGTTTCCACCAACTAATCTTCCAGCCAACACGAGGGAATATAAATCACTTGCACTATAATTAGAAAAAGGATTGTGGAGTTGGAGCTTTTAGTTGGAGCTGTAAAGCTTTTAACCAAAACTGTTAACTAGAATTTTTATTTTTTAGACGTGTTTGGTACGGTAGCTACAGCTGCAACTTAAGAGTGTAAAATGACAAAAGCAGATATTAAAAGCTCCAACCAAAACTTATGAATGATGTATTTGTGTAAATTTAAAAATTATAAGCTCTTTCCAAACTAAAAGCTCTCAAAACGCTACTTCAAGTATCGTTTTATTTTGGGATTTTCCCCCCCAAATAATAGCTCAAGCTAGTTGTATCGAAACAAGGCTTTTAACATAATAGGAGCTTATTGTTCAAAGTTAAAAGCAAAAAGGAAAGCTCCTGAAAAGCTCTTATTTAAAGCAATTTATGACGTCAAATTGACAAACACCCTAATAATCGGAATTTATGTCATGATAGGTAACGTACTTTATAAAATACCAATATAGGTAATATACTTTATGTTTAAGTGTTACTTCATTTATATGATCGACACATAATATACACAATATTACATATATTAAGACAAACTTGAAATTGTACTACTTATAACGCCTCAAATAAAAGTATTTTTTTTTTATAAATAATACAAGTTGATTATATTAAGTAAAATACATTATATATTAAAATTTACATAGAAATGGAAGGCAATCTGGCAACAAACTGCGCCGCTAATCCTTTTTATATAGCAAAACTAAGATGTTTAAAAACTACATTCATAGATAACATTACTGTGCATGACTCGTTGTGCCATTTCAAATAGCTCAACGGCCTCAGGGGCGAGAAAACCAAAGATATCAAATGCAAAAAGTATAAACACGTGTTAATTGTCAAGACACGCCCTCTAGTGTTTGGCCACTTTGCATGAAGCAGATTTTAAAGCAGCATGACCGACTGTGAAGCTGCACCCTAATACCACAAGGAGAGAGACCCTTGTTAAATCCACACACGCATGTTTCCCCACATTCATCCGAAGACCAAAATGTCAGTCGGACTGAGAGTTGATCTTCCCTTCATCGGGCCTATTAGGAAATTCACCAGCACTTCTTTCTTGGCAGAAATCCTAGCACGCCTAAAAATGTCAAAGAAAACATCCTAACCAAATTGTGTCGGTATTTGAACCTCGGGAGCTCTCTACGGTGTACTGTATGCTTCCCAAAGAATCCAAACACACTTTGTGACAAACAGGGCATATCTCATCATTATGAAATATGGGGATGACGAGACGGTATTTGAGAATAATACGATACTCCACAATGACATATATTGCCGTAACCAATCTATGGGGATAACAAGGAGAAAATCATGAGCATGTTGTACCTGTAAACATTTAAAAATAGCCTTTCGTCTAGTGGTCATGTCAAAGTGTGTTTGCTAAAAAAAACACTCGCCAATGCATGTTGGGCTTTAGGGGGGACGGTGTCCTTGTTAGTGATACCGTCAAAATCAAAGCTTGGAATCGTATCACGAAGACAAGCCAAAGCACAAACATATTCAGAATCCATACCACATATACCACTGTCTCGTAAGATGTGGTCCTATAGCACCCAAGATTGGTCCCTTGATGCCACAAATGCATAAAATGAAACCTCAACTGCCGAATACAACCTTAAACCCCCAGACCTAATAGGTAAGGAAGCCCGTCTCCATTTAAGGTCTCCATAAAGGGCCTCCACAAACCACAATGTCCTCAATAGCTTACGTGATCCTTTGTCAAATAAACATGTAGCCTCCTCCACGTGAACAGTTTGGCAGGTCCTTAACCCAAAGAAAAGTTTGGCACATGATCGTGGTAAGAGAAGCCCACTCTGCAATGACAGTCCCATCATCAAGATACCATGCATGAAGAAGGTTGCACTTGTCTTTAATCTGATGCACAAGAGGGCGCAAAACAAAGGCAAAAAGAAGTGTTCATAGTGGGTCGCCTTGTTGAACCCCGTGGTAGACCAAATATGCTCATTTTCCAAAATCTTGCTGGCAACCGATTTAGGAATTCGACCCACAAAGAAATTGAAGGACACCTCAACCTGACCTCATTAAGTTGATCTACCAACCAAATTAAAAATAGGTTGCTATTTTTTTGCCCTTTACCCGTTTATAATTGATCTGCCTCTAAGGTGCTCGCTCCCATTATTATTAAGAGTACCAGCAATCAATAATGGATTTCCATCATTCAAGTATGTATCACCCCACACAATTTACTTATAATGAAGCAAAAGTTGTTACATCAGAACTATCGATTCGGAACACAATCTGAAAGATATCATTATCGAAAACTGATTTTATAATTACTGCCCCTTTATGGGACTGACTGATGGTAATCGCATACAACAGAATGTCATCAACTTCCACACGGACAATGTTGTAAGACGCCTTAAAACTGTACACAGCGGACTAATTGCAGTTGTATTACTCTGTCTGTTAGAGAATGAAATGCTTCCAACTCCAAGAGAAGGAATTCACGAATGTTTTCTGGATATGATACATGAATCGGTTAATTTTAGAACATAGCACGTATCATATCAATGCGACTGGAAATAGAAAAAGAAAAAAAAAACACACAAAGAGAGACATAGATATATTAGTCTGGTCCAATGAAAATTGTGACATTTGAATGGCTCTGCTCAATAGCATAGAACATTTGTAAAGATGAGAATGATTGCATAGGTAACGTAGGGTTGGGCAGAATATCCCAAAGTTCAAGTGAAACTAGTCATTATGTTAACAAAATTAGTAAACCTTTACTACAAATGTTTCTCATACGCTTAGGTAAATAAGCATTAAAAAGCCACTCCATCACCTAGCTCTAGTTAACGTTTTGAAAACACTGACTGAAAATTTCAAAGAATAAATTGTCATAGAATTAATTTCTAGAGGAAAGGAATATGAAGAAACATGTATCAAAGAATAAGTACCTCACTCATTTTCTGACAAGCGTATTTGAATAAGTTTGTCTCTCCATATAGCTACAAAATACAACAATATCAATTAGATACCGACGTGTGTGCAGGATAAGAATCCACATCATCAAAATTTTATCTCAAACCATAGCGAAAAACATATCAACATTTGGTTAAGTAGGTTTTTTTAGGGTTACAGTGATTATTGGATACTAATTTACCAATCCATGAAAATCTAAGTATTAAGTATTTATGTAAGTTAGAAGGTTTGGGTCATATGTGTCAAGTGTCTAAAGTGTATTTCGGATAGAATATGTAAAATATGAAAGTAGAAGGGTCGTGACTATTGGTAGAAGAACATGACTATTCAATATGTCAGTTTGTAGTGAAGGGTCCGATTAATGAATCGGTGTGTTGTTTCGTATGTGTCTATTGGGAAAGTATAAATACCCATGTAAACACAATTGTAAACTAACGTTTGTCTATTCAATAGAATCAGTGTGATTATTATTGTTTATACGAATTGTTCATAAAGAGAAAGTTTCCAACAGTGATTTTGGAGCAGTGTATAAAAAGCTTTCAGGGTGTTTTTCTCAAATTTTCCTGCATTTTGGAGGAAGGCTTTGGAGAGAATAAGCCATTCTTTTCTTTCCTTATAAAAAGGTTCTCATGTTTTTAGTTTCTCTCAAGTCTCGTTTGCTTTCCAAATCATTTATTTTCTCTCCTTTCATTAAATGCGAACACACCCAAAATACCTGCATCACTGTATCTTTCTTCTTTCACGGCAAGATTCATTTTTGCAACTAAGTCGAGCTCCTCGTTAAGTACATCAGGACCATCTATGGCACTGTTCAATGCATTGATTCCAGCTTAGCCACAAGAAAAGCTAGTTTTGGGGATGAATAACTGAAGTTTAACTTAACAACATTCAGAAAAAAGGTTGCCATACCTGTCCAAAAATACATCATATACAGGTTTTCTATCACGCAACTTTCCTGTCTTGTAGACTATCTTAATAGCGTCGGTCAATACAATCTGTTTGCTTACATAGATTGGTGCCTACATGAACAGTCATTATCAGCCAATACTGAAGGAATTATTCTAATCAAGTAATGCAACCAAAATACATTATTCTTGTATTTCTCTTTAGTTTAAAGCTTTTTTCATTTGTAAACATATGAAGTAATTGTGGATATGATTCAATTACTGGAAAAAGACAGCTATAAAAAAGAGAGTAGAGATGCATTGGGTTACCCTGCAACGTATAGCTACATTTATAGCATCTGAAGGACGAGCATCCACTGTAATAATATCTTCTGTGCCAGGCTGCAAGTCAAGATATCCAATCAAGGTTAAAAGAAACGTCAAACATATTTCATTTCTTCAAATGTAAGAAAAATAAACATGTAATATTCTTTATTTACCTTATGAAAGCATATACTTGCTATGTATATATTATCCACTCTTTCTGTAATCTGTACCAGTTTTACCTGAAATAGTAAACATAAGAGAAAAAAGAACTCAAAAAGAGCTCAGGACACTTCAGAAGAAAATCCTTTTATTGCAGTTGTTTGCAATGGCTTGTTTAGAAGCCGATGTTATGATAATTCGATCATATTAACTTAAACATATTTTGATAATGATAAATAATTTTAAAAGGGGAAAATTATATCGAAATGCATCCAACTTTCGCATCCAACAACAAAAGTTTGTATTCTGTGATTGATGTATGTATCCGGTAACTAGTACAACAGGTAACCCATAATTTCCACTATGACCACCATCTTCAACAAACATCCCCCTCTGACAACCACTAGCTCTGGCTATTCTGACACTGAACCACCACCCAAATTTCTTTAGCTTCGGTATCCCAACTCTTTTTAACCACAAGTGCTGGAAGGTGAAAAGAACGAAACTTCTTGACATTCTTTTCACATCTTTGATCAGTTGGCCCAAGAAGAAACAGAGAATAAAGGTATGTGTTGGGTATGTTGGTGTGTGTGGGTAGAAGATAAAAGAAAAGAACAGAGGAGAGGCGTTTGAGATTGGTTGAGCTTGTTTGGCAGTTGATCAATTTACTTAATTTACTGAGGCTAAATATTTTTATAATATGTACATACAATGCAGGGTGGGTCAACACTTTGCAAAATGAAACTATAAGAAATTTCAGTCCAGCCTGAATAAATATGTGATAAACTACGTCTGTCAAGGCATGATATCAGATTATTATTACCAATCTCTTACTTTAGACGTGCAATCAAGAATGCATATTTAAACAATAAAGAAAGAAAAAGCATTCAGTAGTATATAATTGCATAATAAGATCATCTTACTTCATAGCCAAGTTTCCCTGTAATATTTCTCGCAAGCTGAAACTGGTTTGGAAATCCCTGCAGCACCACACAAAAATAATTATTATCGAAGTTACATTGCGCTAATTTTCTTTAAAAAATAAACAACCTAAACCTCATCTTCCAGCGAGGAGCTTATTAGCCTTTCAACAGCAGATTCCCCTGCAGTTCCATAAATTAATGTCAAGGTTTATTGCAATCAACACATCCGAAAGCCCTTGGATAAAACTTCAAAATGTAGTTGCATAAGAAACACATCCATGATTACATGTACCTACGAGTATTGGTAGCAAATAGTCTTCATCACAGTCACAGGAAATCTTAAGAAATATGGTGGGACTTCGAAACTGGCTAAGTAATTCCGGTCCAATTTCCGGGATGTTAGTTCTGGGACCTTTTTCTTGACCAGGTAAGGGAAACCGCTTTCCAGTAGGCATCCATTTTATTGCCTCTTGATATCCTTGAATACGCATCTGATAGTGCATAAGAGTTTCTGCACGAAATCAATTAGGAAGCCAAACTTCATGACAATGAAACACTGAACTTGAAATAAGTATGCATGTATTCATTATTATAACAATTGTAGAAATAAAACTTAAAATAAAAATCTCACACACGCCCTACATAATTATGAACCCCATAGGACCTTTGCCCAAGGATGTCCTTGAGTTTTTGGAGGTCTTGTAGGAAAACTATATCATCGAGGACCTAAAAACACATACAAAAGTATGGAAGCCTTAAATATAAGTTTGCTAATTTGATTGATATTTACCAATCCTATTTACCAATCCTTAAAAGCCATATGTTGGCTTTGTTCATTATCAAACTAACAGGTAGGCACCTTAGCATTTTTAGAATATGGTCTGCCAAAATCAAATGGCAGTGTCAATGCTGTCAGCTAAAAATACAAGTGGTTCTTGGTTTGTTTGACAAAGAAGTTGAAATTTTGGAGGTAATAACCTATATTTTAGCAGTTTTAGTCGAAAGTGTAAAGCATCGATCAAAGGGTTTTTTCTTTGATCAAGACAGTTTGATGAACTCAATTGATCATCATTATTGGATCCACCATTTTCAAACGTTTCGAAAGTATTTAGCAATCTAATTCAATAATGAAATTTAATTTTTTAAAACTATTCGTCTCTCTAAAGATAGTCAATCTCTATGTGGGTCATTTTGTAAAGTTTATCAATCACTTATCAAGGTTTACAAGACCTCTTACGGTCACACCAGTTGCATACCCATAAGGACGGCCCCGACCTTAAAAAAAAATCCACTAAAAATTCGCTAACGATCAGATTCTGTTACCAAATTGCACACAATTTCATCATGCTTAACCCTAAAATTAGCAACTACATTGTCATGATCTTCTAAACAATCCACTATAATACTAATAATAATAATTTCTACTACTAAATAATCAAACAGTAATTTAAACACAATAATCAAATTCTATGATAATCAAATAATAATAAATAGTAATATATATATATATATATATATATATACCAGTAATGAGAACAGAAGCTTCTAAGTAATCATCATCATCATGATGATAATGGAAGCTTCTAGAATGACAGGAAATAGAAACAGGGGATTTAGATCGAAATCGGAGATTATGATTGTTTAATTGTAGAGAAATGGAATAGGAAAGTGAAGATGACAGTCTGAGCAGCTGCTTAGAAGAAAATAATAATAATGTATCATGACGATGGTGATCTGAATACTCGCCGGCGCCGGAGTTTATGAAAGTCCGGCCACTCAATCCAAGTCCTCCCAACATCTTCTTCTTCTTCTTCTTCTTCTTCTTCTTCTTCTTTTAATACAAATTGACACACAGAGAGCGAGATTTTTTTATTTTTATTTTTTATTTTTTTAATTTAATTTGATTTAATAATTGTTGTTGGCAAACAGGGTTTTTGTATAGGATTTTGATAAACGATCTGATTTTATTTTATATTTTTATTTTTATTATAATATATTAAAAAAAAAAAAAAAAAAGATGACGTCGTTGTCTGTTGGATATCTATTTTTATATTTAACATCCTTTTTTCTATTTTTATGCACGAACAGAACGTGCTTTCATTAAGTACAACGTTTGTTTGATCTGGCTAGTTAAAGTCTTTATGAATCCATACGACTTTTGATTTTCTGTTTCTTTGTCCCGAACCGCTCTTTGAATTCTTCGATTTTTTTATTGACTTCATCCATTTATTAATTCAACTCACAGTCACAGATTAGACAGAAAGATTTCTATAGAATCCCCGTCTACATTCACATTCGATTAGTAGGTCAAATTAGATATATCTTTAGCTCGTATCTAACAAGTCAATATCTAATATCACATATACATGTCTTTCTTCCACAATGTAAACCAACTCTTTCTTCATCTTCAATTCAATCAGATTTGCTAAGGATGTGTCTAACGCTTGACAAGAGTTAACTTATAGTCATTCAATTCTATATACCTAGTTCGACCTCCCCCTTACAAACCTTTTATGAATCCCTTTTTTATAAATTAACCTTTCCCTTCCCCATTGTTTATCATTATCTTGCAACCTAAATGGATAAGATAATCAATGGATAAATTGATTGGGGCGAATCGTTGCATAGAGTAAGTGTTTTTCTGTTAAAGTCGGATAGCTAAAGTTAAAATACTAAGACTAATGTCTATGCGATGCAATAGCGATGGTGCTGGCGGCGGTTTGGTGGTGACGGAGACGGGTGGTGCCGTGGTGGTGGTGCGACTGGTGGTGCTGTTGGCAGCAGCAAGTAATGTAGTCTGTTGATGTAAAGATTATTGATGTTTTATAGAGTAGTATAGAACTATAGATATGTTATTATTGTTCATTTATTTAATATGATGAATATATTAAAAAAAAAGAGGTAAATGGGTGGGAACCCTCTGGTCCCATGTACCGTCTTGGTACCCAGAGCGCACACCGCATAAAACTCATGCCCGATGAAGCACCATCCTCACACATGGATCACAAGATATAGTTTCTGCATTTGCCTTTAGCAAATTTTGAACCTGTGACCTGCAACATTCATCTATGGACCCATATGATCATATGGTAACAGTACCAGTTGATCTATGATCAATTGATTAATATGATGAGTATATGTATAAATTAGATGACATTTTTGTTGATATGGTGATTATATGAATAATTTTGTGCTTTTAGGCAACGAGTTAACCGGCCGATATAACCGATTCAACCGTTTTCGATTATTAAACCGGATCAATTAAAGAAACTGTTTTTAACACGTTGAATAATTAGAATTGCTTTCCAAAAAAAAATAAAATTAGAAGCTCGCCATCACTTTCTTAAAATAGCTTTCTCAACAAATATCTACGTCTACATTTTAAAATAAAGCGACACCTTTTTACTCATAGTAGAAGTTAAAAGATAGTTCGTCAGCTAAGCATACGTATGGAGGAATTGGTCATCCATTTTTGAAAAAGTTCTTATTTTGTTAGGGTTGTATTCATGTGAATTCTATAAAAATGGTAGAAACTAAGGGACAAATCTCAGCCATACATTTCCCATCATTCTCTCCTTTTTTTGGTATGTATTTTTATTTTTTTTATTTTTTGTTTTTTTTTTTTATTTTTTGATTTTTTTATAATAAAAACTCATTCAAAAAATAAAAAATAAAAAATTTCTATGGGTTATGTGCTGAAAACGGATGGAGACGGTACGGGCGTAGCCCTTAATCGAACAGCTACGCCGTTACGGGGGGCTTCGCCCTTACCGGTCGTAGACCTTAAGGCATTTATAGAGGGGTTGGAAACCGGACG